>BQNB010006907.1:40241-82958 GCA_026074375.1 Tanacetum coccineum | reverse complement strand
AATTCAGCATAATAAATTCATATAATTCGTCAATAAGCTGATTTATAAGCTTATAAATTCAGATGATGATAATTCATAAGCTTATTCATATCAAATAAGCTAAAAAATAATAACATAACAATAACAACAGGTCTAGATTTGATGTTTAACCTGATGTTAATGAATCGGAGAATGAGATGATCGATTGATGATAAGATGATCGATTGATGATTAATTGATATGTTGAATATGTTGTTGTGTATTTAATCATTCTAGAGAGAGAAAAAGAATGATACGATAGAAAACACACACTATGTGTGTGTATTATGAGATGTTTATCAAAAAATAAATATGTATATTGTACAAAAATACCCCTCTAGTGTAAATAGGCAATTTAATCTCATCCATTGGATGAGATGAAGATGGAGGGTGGGGATGAGTCCCCCGGTATCCACAAAATGTTTGGTATCCAAATGAACTTAAATCAAACATTTATTAAAAATATTATACATTATGCATACAATACTTACACTTTAGGTATATATGAAATTAATCATAAAAGTAAGATAATTTATAAACCTATAAATTCACCAACATTATTGTTGACAGTTTAAACATGTTTCTCAGGTCAATAAGGTGCAAGTCATGGGTACATTGGATGGTCGTCTTTTGAAGTCATATCACTACAAAGATTTGCGTGCATTACATTTTGGGATATTGTTATGTTGTGAAATCTTTACTTTTCAAGTTGAACAATTTAAGCCGATGGGCTTTTGTAACAAACCATTTATGAAATCCAATGTATCTGTTTTCAAACGACTCTTTTAGAGGTCGTTCTCATATCTTGTGCTATTGATCTATGAAGTAATACCCCTGGAATATCATATTTCACTGGGACCCATTTTGGGGGTGTTACAGATTAGTATCAGAGCCAAGGTTATAGAGAACCAGGTCAAATATTTTTACTTGGTCTATAACCGCTTTTCAAACATTGCGTCATTCAAAAGTTTTTCAAAGGGACATTCATGCAAACGGGTAGTGTTACATCTAGTTTGCATCTAGTATACATGCTTACATGTCATGCATTATTTTAGTATTAGTTGATTATACTAAGTGCTTACATAGGTTATATACGTGTTAATATTACATTACGTATATTACTGCTGGTCTTATATAATATACTTATACGAGTTTATATTATGGTTACAGATTAGCCATGTCGTCAGACAACGCATCGTCTACGGTCACCTATACGTCCATATCCTCTGATTCAAATGGACTATCATAAGGTATTCCACTTGTGAATGCTGATGAACTTCCGAAGATGGACCCCTACGAGGAGGTTGCCTAACAAGGGCAGGCACACCCACTATCACCTGCCTATGTACCTGATCCTATGGAGTTAGACGAGCATATACCGGTATACATTCCGGAGCCAGAGCACCCGGAGTGCCATGTACCAATAGATGACGACATTCAGGTCGAGGACCAGCCTTATGCTGATGATGCTTCACCGACTGCTGAGTCACCTGGACACATTGCTGACTCGGAGTCGGATACATTGTTGACTCGGATCCAATGGAGGATGACACTGATGCAAATTCTATTGATTATCTTGATGAGCCAGGGACTGGTAATGAGAACTCTGAGGAGGATGACGATGAGGATCCCGAGGAGGATCCTAACGAGGAGCATGATCCCGAGGATGATGAGGAGGATCCCGAGGAGGATCTTAGTGAGGAGGATGAGCCCTCTGAGGATTCTGATGAGATTGAGCCATTTGAAGAGGATGAGACTGCTGCTACACCACCATCACCTAGACGCCGTGGAGCGAGGATATCTGTTAGACCTCAGCCACCTATGGCCACTTCCACTCAGGCACTCATTGATACATTTGCTGCTGGATCACCTCAATTTCCATTTACCTATGATCAGGCACCATTGGGTCATAGAGCAGCTATGATCCGTAGGAGAGATGACATCCCCGAGGAGGACATGAGGAGATTTGTGCTTACTGCTCCCCCACCTGGGTGTGATGTAGCAGAGAGTTCTGCTGCTGCTGCTAGAGCACCTAGAGGCCAATATGATTTTGTTGATACTGTTGAGGAAGGACAGGGTTTGATTCATAGTCCTGGTCATGATGCCCAGACTATTGCTAGAGCTGCTGACAAAGCAGAGGATGTTGGTTATGTTAGAGCTTTACAGGCTTCTGAGCATAGGATGATGACTTCCATTGAGGAAGTTAATTTGAGGGTCAACTACCAGGCACAGGTTCATAGGAAGGAGAGTAAGGATTTCTACACACAGCTTCTTGACGCTCGGGAACTGACCTAAAGAGACATATAAGACTCCGAGATTGATGCAGTGAGAGGTCAGAGGACTGCTTACGAGAATCCAGAAAAAATCACACACAGAGGCGTACGCCATGCTAACTTTAGTCTGAGCTCAGAACATCAGGGCTTTATTATGGCGGCGACTTGAGACACTAAAGACTCACATGAGTCATATGGAGTAGCAACGCCAGAGAGCTAAGGATGATGCAGTCAGATAGATCATGCGTACCCAGGTGCTAGAGGCTAGAGCTCGGATTGATACGGTGGAGGACGCCGGTAGTAGCTGTTAGTTGTACTTTTCATTTCTAGCTATCTTGTATAGTTTATTAAGCTTTATGGGTAACTCCCAGCTAATGGACTCTAGGACGTATTTTCATTTTCTATACTAGATCATTAATGGTCATTTTGTATCCAAACAAATCATGTATGATTCGACATTATGTTATGAAATATTGATGTATGATGTTATGGCTGATCTCATTTTATTTATTTTTCATTGTGTTGTGATGTAGTTATTATTATCATATCTATTTGTATCGACATTGTGATTATATCTCACGTACATTGTATTCTTATGATTATTAGAATCATGCATGTGACAAGACAAGGAGCAAACGACGCCATGACTCCAGAATCCATTCAAGCTATGACCGATCGGGCAATCCAAAGAAACTCTACTCAGGATGATGCGAGCTAAAATTCGGGTGGGGGACTGAAGGCCTATGCAACCTACACGTGTCTGTTCCTACTCTGACTTCCCCAGAAGGCCTATGCAACCTACACGTGTCTGTTCCTACCCTGACTTCATGAAATGCCAACCCTTGAACTTCAAGGGAACTGAAGGCGTTGTTGGCTTGTCTCAGTGGTTCGAAAAGATGGAATCCATATTCCACATTAGCGATTGTGCCGTTAGAAAATCCAAAGTGAAGCGTTTTACACACCCTGCACTCTGTTGGGTGCTGCACTAACTTGGTGGAATGGCCATGTGAGAACCTTAGGCCATGATGCTGCCTATGCTATAACTTGGGGGACTCTTAAGAAGAAGTTGACAGACAAATATTATCCAAAGGGTGAAATCAAGAAACTTGAAATTGAGATATGGAATCTTAAGGTCAGGGGAAACGATGTTGCAGCTTATACTCAGTGTTTCCAAGAACTAGCCTTGATGTGCACTAAGCTCCTTGCTGATGAGACCGAAAGGGTTGACAAGTACATCAGTGGACTTCCTGATAACATTCACGGGAACGTCATGTCTGCAAGACCCAAAACTCTTGATGATGCTATCGAGTTGGCCAACGACTTGATGGATCAGAAACTCCACACTTATGCAAAAAGGCAGAATGAGAACAAGAGGAAGGATGATGATTCGTTAAGAAACAACCACCAACAACAACCCCACAAGAAGCAAAATATAGCTAGGGCATACACTACTGGCCCTGGTAAAAAGAAGGTTTATACTGGGGACCTACCTCTGTACATCAAGTTCAATTACCATCACACTAGGCAATGTGCACCTAAGTGTGGAAAATGAAAGAGGTATGGTCATACTACCACTGATTGTCGGGTAAATACCAACAACAACAACATGAATCAATACAAATCAAAAGGCTAGGCATCTATGATGTGGTAACACGGCAACAGTGAAGAGGGATTGTCCAAACTGAAGAACCGTAGGAATGGCAACAGAATTGGCGACAAGCTTCAAAGGGAAGAACTTATGCTTTGGGAGGAAGAGATGCTAGCCCGGACTCTAACGACAATCAACGTGTACGTTTCTTCTCAACAACCGTTATGCTATAATCTTAGTTCGATAAGGGCTGATAGGAGCTTTGTATCTAATACCTTTAGTGCCTTGATTAACATTACCACCACTACATTAGAAAATCATTATGACGTAGAATAGCCCGATGGGAAAATCATAGGAGTTAACACCATAATTTGGGGTTGCACTCTAAACTTCATGAATCATCCTTTCAACGTCGACTTGATGCCTGTTCCACTCGGTAGTTTTGATGTCATTATTGGGATGGATTGGTTGACAAAGTATCATGGAGTGATCATCTGCGACAAGAATATTGTATGAGTTCCTTTCGGAAAAGAAACGTTAATTTTTCAAGGTGAATGTAAGCAGATCAAAGGAAGAATCCGACTGAATAGACTTACTTTCTCTAAAGCACAAGAATATTAGTCAAAAGGATGGATGTCTTTTTGGGTACAACATAGAGATACGGGAGGGGAGGTTAGGGAGGGTCCAAGGTGGAGCGGAGTAGACATGAGTGAGGAAGGGGTGGCGTACTTGAAGACGTGCTGATCGTCATGAGACTTCCTAAAGTTTTTTCCTGAAGACTTGTCGGGTATTCCACCAGCTCGACAAGTAGAATTCCCAAAATTGGATTGGTAACCAAAAGGTGCTGCACCTGTATGCAACGAGCGGCCTTATCGGTTGGCATCATCCGAAATGAAAGAACTAGCGGAACAACTTCAAGAACTATCCAACAAGGGATTTATAAGACCCAGCTTTTCACCTTGGGGAGCTCCGGTCTTGTTCGTCAAGAAGAAAGACAGATCGTTTTGCATGTGCATTAATTATCGTGAACTGAACAAGTTAACGGTGAAGAACCGTTACCACATTACCTAGATAGATAACTTGTTCATCAACTTCAAGTGTCGAGTGTCCTACTCAAAAAATTGGACTTACATCAGTTACCACAGTTGAGAGTTCCCATGAAGAAAGACATCTCCCAGACCATGTTAGGACGCGTATGTGCATTATTGAATTTACAGTAATGCCTTTAGTTTTGACGAAACGCATCGGCGGTATTTATGGACCTCATGAACCGGGTGTGCAAACCGTACTTAGATAAGTTTATGATTGTCTTTATCGATGACATATTAATTTATTCAAAGAACAAGGAAGAGCATGAAGAGCATCTCAAGCTAATCTTGAAGCTGCTTAAGAAAGAGGGGTTGTACGTAAAATTCTCCAAGTGTGAATTTTGGATTCCTAAAGTACAGTTTCTCGGACATGTGATTGATAGCAAAGGCATCCATGTTGATCCTGCAAAGATCGAGTCGATTAAAGATTGGGCGTCTCCTAAGAGTCCAACAGAGATCCGCCAATTTTTAGGACTTGCCGGTTACTACCGCAGATTCATTGAAGGATTTTCCAAGATCGCAAAGCCAATGACTAAGCTAACTCAGAAGAATGTAAAGTTTGATTGGGGAGAGAAGGAGGAAGCCGCATTTCAATTGATTAAACAAAAGCTGTGTAGCGCACCCATTCTGTCCTTGCCTAAAGTATCAGAAAACTTCATTGTTTATTGTGATGCTTCGCATAAGGGTTTGGGTGCCGTACTTATGCAAAATGAGAAAGTTATAGCCTATGCTTCTCGACAACTAAAGATCCATGAGAAAAACTATACAACTCATGATCTGGAACTTGGAGATGTGGTGTTCGCTCTTAAGATGTGGAGACATTACTTATACGGGACAAGGTGCACTGTATTTACTAACCACAAGAGTTTACAACATATCCTCGATCAAAAGGAGTTGAACATAGGCAACCGGCGTTGTTTGTAAATTGCTTAGGTGATTACGATTTGTGACATTCGTTATCACCCGGAAGGCAAACTTGTATGTCTAGATGCTATTTGATTAGCAGGAAAAGAAACACGGTCTAAACCTTTAAGAGTCCGAGCCTTAGTTATGACTATTGGCTTTAACCTTCCTAAACAAATCCTAGAAGCTCAAACCGAAGCATTAAAACCTAAAAACCTTACTGCTGAAGATGTTGGAGGTATGCTCTGACAAGACCTTACAAAGGAAAGATTGAAACCCCATGCGGATAGAACTTTATGTTTAAACAATAGGAGTTGGTTACTGTGTTATGGCAACTTAAGGACTCTAGTCATGCACGAGTCTTATAAGTCAAAATATTCCATTCATCCGGGTTCTGACAAGATGTATCAGGACTTGAAGCAGTTGTATTGGTGGCCTAACATGAAGGCAAATACTGCCACTTATGTTAGCAAGTGTTTGACTTGTTCCAAAGTCAAGGCAGAGCATCAAAAACCTTCCGGCTTACTAGTCCAATCGGAAATTCCAGGATGGAAGTAGGAGAAAATCACCATGGATTTCGTCACTAAACTCCCTAAGACGGCAAACGGTTATGACACCATTTGGGTGATCGTTGATCGTCTTACAAAATCTGCTCACTTCCTACCAATGAGGGAAAATGATCCCATGAAGAAGTTAATGAAACTTTACATGAAGGAAGTAGTCACCCGACATGGTGTGCCGGTTTCTATTATCTCCGATCGTGATGGTAGATTTACGTCACTATTCTGCCAAGCACTCCATAAGGCTTTGGGAACTCGATTGGACATGAGTACGGCCTATCATCCCGAAACTGACGGTCAAAGTGAAAGAACTATCCAAACTTTGGAAGATATGTTACACGCTTGCATGTTAGACTTTGGAAAGAATTGGGATAGACATTTACCGTTAGTAGAATTCTCTTACAACAACAGTTACCATACCAGCATAAAGGCTGCACCATTCGAGACATTGTATGGATGAAAGTGTCGATCACCCGTATGTTGGGCAGAAGTTGGAGATGCTCACCTTACTGGTCCTGCAATAATTCATGAAACCACCGAGAAGATTGTCCAAATCAAAAGCAGAATCCAAGCCGCTCGTGACCGACATAAAAGCTATGTAAATGTTAGACATAAACCAATGGTATTTCAAGTTGGTGACAGGGTCATGTTAAAAGTTTTGCCTTGGAAAGAGTTGTGCGTTTTGGCAAACAGGGGAAGTTAAATCCTAGGTATGTCAGTTATTTCAAGGTGATCGAGAGAGTCAGAATGGTTGACTATAAACTTGAGCTACAAAAACAATTAAGTCGAGTTCATAACACGTTCCACGTGTCAAATCTGAAGAAGTGTCTGTCCGATGAATCACTTGTGATTCCGTTGGAAGAGCTACGTGTTGATGACAAGCTCCACTTTGTAGAAGAACCGGTAGAAGTTGTGGATCCTGAAATCAAACAATTGAAGAGAAGTCGCATTCCTATCATTAAGGTTAGATGGAACTCTAAATGAGGTCCTGAGTTTACCTAGGAACGTGAGGACCAATTCAAGCAGAAGTATCCACATCTATTCACCAAGACCGCACCGTCGTCAAGTGTCGCGTCTTAAGCCTTGAGGACAAGGCTCATTTAACAGGGGGAGACTATAATACCCCATATTTTCAGGTCATATTATGATCCCCATCTATTTCATATTCCCTTTTCATTTATTGGGTTTTGCGTGCTTATTTCCATTTAAATCGCTTTAGTTAAATCGCGTAGGCACAAAATTTAGCATTTAGCTAGAGACGTAACCTATACCCATTAAGACCTTACTTGAACCCTTTGTATTCGTCATTTATTTTATATTTCTCGTCAAGAAGAGTTACTTGATCACATTCATTAAATTTTATTCAAGTAAAAACTTCTTAAAACAAAATTTCACCAAAGTTTTAACTCTTACACACTAGGAAACTAAATAAACTTAGATAAAAATCCATTTACTCCTACAATGTAGCAAATAGATCATGCACCTTTTGTTAAATCTCCTCAAACCGTATAGTACGAAGAAAAAGATAGCAAATCCCTACAAATTCTCCCTAAACCTCTTTCATTCCTTTTGTCCAACGTGTAAAAGCCCAAGCCTTTTACAAACTCACACTCGTGATAACCTAGCTGCTATCCCTCTTTTTTCCTCCCCAAGAAATCTACAGTACTCGAATTTTTAATCATGTGCAAGATACCTTCCCCAATTTGCAATTACATATACATGTGAGTATCCTCTTTGACTAGTAAACCTTCCTCAGAATTGTGCATAAATATGATGGTTTTTCATTCTGGTTTTCACAAAACAAACCCACACTCAACTCTGTTAAACTCAACTCCTCACACAGCTAGGTTATTCCCAGCAAAACATAACAACTTGCAACCTTGTGCCTTCATCAGTCAAAGGATAATAAACCCTAGAAAACCCTAACCCTAAATCCATCCTTTTGGTTTCTTTTTTTTGGGTCGACGAAAGCATACAAGCAGCAACTACACCATGTTTTTGATCAAGCTAGTGCAAAGTAGTTGTCGTGGTTAAGTGGTAAATCGTGGTGGTAGTTTGTTCGTTGAGGATTAGTAACGAACAAGGGTCTCATTAGTTTTGGGTTCAAAGCACGCCTTGCCTTCTTTGCCTTGTAAGTTCGCACTATTTTTTTTATAACAATTTCATGCATTTAACTTTGAGTTTATGTGAGTTAAATCCTTTCCTCTGTTACATTAATGAATAGTCAGCTAGTTCTATAGGTGTGCTTGATAAAAAGGAAAACATGTCTTTTTTTAGGACCTGGTGTAAAATGAATAAACATGTAAAACCTATAAAACTTACGAAGAGACTAATGGAACTTGTACATAGTTGCGAGGGTATTAGGTGTAGAAAAACCCGTCATTATAGTTGGACTTAATAGTTGGATTAAAAGAAAACGCACCTGTTACAGTTTCTTTTTAAAAACGCAGCCTACACTAACAATTTTGAGTACACTTTTTCGACCCTTAAAAGTAGGGAATATGAAATCGAACTTGGTCATTTCAAAAATAGGACGTGTCATGAGTATTTTGCCCCTGGAATCATATATTTTCGTCAAGTAAGTAGAAAGTTACAAGTCCTCAAAGTCGTTGTGCAAAAACTGTCATTCTGCCCTCTTTTGCAAACAGCCAACGAGCCCCTTTTACTCGAATTATTGTGACCTTTGTACCAAGGGAAATGACGAACTAAGTTTGTATATAAGCCTATGTTCAACTTTAGTTAGAATGAAAAAAACCAACAATAAAACACCCCCCTTTTTCGTTTAGTATTCTGCTCGCAATTCGCGTATACTTTTGGTTGTTTGTCACAAGTGTCGACAGTCTGTCGAACACCTTGTGTGCACTCAGCCAGGTCTGCCCAACGCACGCCCCCATCTTTTGACCACGTTTTGACCTAGATAACGACCCCGTCACACAAAGTTTATAAAGGATAAATAATAGCCAGTAGGCCATAGATTATTAAGGTATTTTTTATTTTGTTCCAACGTTAAGTAACGAAACCACGATCTGACCTTAAAACTCTGACCACGCAAACGAGATAGGCTGAAATAACACATTTATTTTCTAAGTATAAAACTGCGCTTGCGACCCACACATGTTTAGCCTCGTTTTTAACACGTTAAACGACCATTTTAGACAAAACTTACTTAACGAAAGTTGTAGACTACCCAACTGAGATTTCAAATATACTTTTTACTTTTCCAATAATCGTCAACATAACGAACCCTAAATTATTGTAAAACTCTAAGAAGTCGTCACATGTTAAAACTAGTAATATGTAATACGCTTAACTCAAATAGTAAACGCCAACGTTTCGCAAATTATGTTAACATACTTAGAGACTAAACCAAGGACTGACCTAAACTAATATTTTAAAGTAAGTTTCTTAAAAGTCCGAAGTCATAAATTATATACTTATATTTTAACCGCGTTGACCCGATAAAGTCGACCATATTAAAACGAGAAATTATTTTCAAATATCATTATTTCAAATATAGTTCAAGCACAGATACAGCCATAAGATAAAAAATGCACGACTAGGACGAGTTTGAAAGTATTTTTAATATTTATTTTTTCCGGTTAGTGAGATGTGTATTATTTAGTTCATAGGTTTGCAGATAAAGTCATTTGCATCATATTTCCGTGCCACTGACCTTCTTCTACGTTATCGTTACTTGATGTGAGTTTATAGTCCCCATCTTATACTTTTCAATCATTTATCAAATCCCGGGGATGAGATCATGTTGGTTTTAACCAAATGGATGCAAGTACATTTTATTTTAAATATTGTCGAGTTTTGCCTAAGGTAGCTATAAACCCACTATGCCCATCATCATAAACAGGTTATCTACTGGGATTGTAAGCGCGAATGTTATGAATAGATCTATTTGGATTAACATCCCTGTTCGGAAAAAGGTGCAAGGTAGCAGCGTTTCTTCTAGTTTAACCGGTTTGGCCTGAAATTGACGAACGTATACCATTTGGAGACACATGGAAGTTACGGTTTAACATCTACATGGGCAAAGTCATTTATATGTATTTAATATACATACATTGTTTAGCTTCGGTTTCATGAGATTAGTGCATTTCGTAATACATTTTTGTGATATATGTATTTGTACTTTAATTACAGGGAATCTTTGCTATCCACTTCTTTAAATAATAACCAATAAAATTCACCAACATTATTGTTGACAGTTAAACATGTTTTCTTCAGGTCAATAAGGTGCAAGTCATGAATACATTGGATAGTCATCTTTTGAAGTCATATTATCATAAAGAATTACATGCATCACATTTTGGGACATTGTTATGTTGTGAAATCTTTACTTATTCGAGATAAACAAGTTAAGCCTATGGGCATTTGAACGAAACCATTTCTATTAATCTATGTATCAGTTTTTAAACGACTCTTATAAAGGTCGTTCTTATATCTTGCACTATTGATCTATGAAGTAATACCCCCGGAACATCATATTCCGCTGTGGCCCATCTTGGGGGTGTTACATAACCCATGTGAATCGAGAGTAATCCTCGACAATGACGAGGATGTACTTCTTTCCATTAACACTCGCGACACGCATTGATCCACAAAGATCCAAATGCAAAAGATAGAGTTTTTCTTGCTTTTACCCATTGCACAAGCAGAACACAAATGGTCCTTTTCAAATTTAAGCATAGGGAGACCACGGACAAGACCGTGTCTAGCTAAGTGGTTTATTGCACCAAAGTTCAGATGAGACAGACGTCGGTGCCATAGCCAGGGACGTTTCTTTGGGAGGCCTTTGACCAAGAGAACATAAGGAGAGGACGCATCGATACCTAAGTAGACAAGTATACAGATGTTGCAAGAGATCGAGATACAGTCAAGAGATCAATACCTTCTAAATTACAAATAAAGCAAGTGTGTTGTCGAAAAGCAACTTCTAGGTTCGAATCACAAAATTGCCCAACGAAGAATAAGTATTGTCCAAGTCCTTCCATGTAGTAAACCCTTGATATCGTAACATTCCCAATCTGATAATCACCATAACCCAATATCTTTTCCACGTGATCATTTCGGGATTTGACTTTACCTAAAAACTTATTGATGAAATTGGTGAGCTGAGAGCAATCTTCGGTCATATGCTTGGAGTCAGGGCCGAGTCCCCAAAATACTAAAGAACCATTGTGGAAGACATGCATTTCATCAAGAGAGGAGATGGAACAGTCCAAAAACTTTGGATCCCCAAGAATTACTAGGTTCCTTTATATTAGCAATACTAGATTTAAAACCAGTAGATTTTGCTAACAGGAACATTAATTTACATTTTCTAGTTTCGCGTGAGTAAACCAATGTTATGACAGGTTTAGATGTTTTTCATAATCTAGAGCAGTTTGATTTCCTAAGGTGGCGACTACATTAGTTGGTGGTAGAATCCTAGTTAAAGGGCACGCATTTCCACTATAGTAAGGTTTCGACCAGTAGTCTCCAGATGTATCCAATATTTAAAAACACAATTATCCTGGTGTTTTCCAAACTTTACCTCTTTGAACTTTTGTTAATATATTTAGATTCTTTACGAGCATTCACATTATTGATAAAATCAAGAACACACAAATCATGATTATCAGAAAGCATGCAACCATTACACTTAACACATTTAAGTTCAGAATTCACATTACACTTGGAATGCTGCACATGAGCAGTTCCTTTAGGTTGAACAACACAATCTTTATTTTTGAAACTAGATTTAACTTTCCTAGGGTAGGCTTCTACTTTATTCATCTGAGTACTACTTGGTGTTTGCCGAATCTTATCTTTCTTTGTATTGCCTGAAGGCTGTGATCCGCTAGCACTAGTAGATGGTTTTACTCCTGTAGAAGACAACATAGGTTTGTTAGAAACTAGGTTTGATGGTGAGGTTGTTTTTGTGATTGTGTTTCCTGAGGATGTGACGGGCTCAGTGAATCTAACTCTTTTGTCCTTGTTCTTTGGGGTCACAGCCACTAATTTTTCATCAGTATTGTTGACACTAGGGCAGGTTTTACTGATGTTTGTAAGCAACTCCTGAACTAGTTTAGCATACCTACAGGCAGATTCTAGGGATTGATCTAGTGGATATTTTGATTGAACATGTTCAACTAGATCCCTAAGAACGGTAGCTTCTTCCTGAGTGTGCTTAATATAGGTAATGTGGAGCCTGTCTGTTTACAGCAACAAATTTAAGGGTTATTTTAGTTCCACATCAATCTTAAGCATTTCTGGATCACTAGGGTGTTTTGTAACGTCATTAACAACTAGAGATTTTCCTTTAAGTTTCCTTAAATCATTCTTAAGAGCTGTAATTACCAAAACTTTTTCCTGAAGACAAGCATTTAAATCAGAAATTTCCGCAGACTTTAGATTGACTTGATTAATTAAATCATCACATTGTTCTTTTGATCAAATATGATGTTTTGTTTAAAATCGAGTCCATAAAGTTGCTTATAATCTGTTCAAATCTCACATTCCAGCAATAAGCTTTGTCACCCTATGATCCAATTCAATGTTAATTGTTTCAATCTCCTCTAATTCCTGTTTAATCTTATCCTCATTTGTTTTCCCACTTAGAGCATTGATTCTCTCTTTCAACTTCTTAATGACCGTATCTTTCCTTTCTCTTGGACTGAGCTTTCAATCATTTAAATTCAAATAATTGATCAAAACTTAGAGCACTTTGATTAGAAACAGAATTATCCCTTTGAAAAATTTCTTGATTAAGTTGAGAATCAACTTCTAAAGAGATGCAATGTTTTTCAAGAGTGGTGAAACTTTTAAATAGTTTATCATAAATCACTTATTTAATGAAATATGTTTGAAGCTCAGTCTCAAGTTGGAGAAACTTTTCACATTCATGCTTATTCACAGAAGGATTATTTACAGACGAATTCACAATTATGTTCACAATATCTTTGCTCAATACTTGTTCCAAGAGTCGTTCGTTTTCGTTCAAAACTTTATTCATTTTAACTTTAAATGTTTTGGAATCTAAATCGATGTTGTGGTAACAGCCTGTTTCCATTTGATGGAAAGACTTTTGGACTTCTGAAAGTTCAACAACCAAATATGATTGGAATGAGTCTTAAACCAGTCCTTTTGATTATGAGCTTTTACAAATGGAATTATTTCATCCCTAAAATAAGCTTTTGTATGTTCAAACCCCCACGAACCCTCAATGATAACTGTGGATGTGGTTCTTTCTTTGACAACCACATCAAAACCAGCAAGATGGTGTTTAAGTTTCTTCAAACTTGTATTCACCATGCTGACTTTAGGAAGTTCTTTTGGAACCTCAACTATGGTGGGTCTACTAGAAAGAATGGGTTCTGGAGAATTCATCGAATTCTGAGACCAAAAGGCTTGTTTAGCAGATAATTCAGTTTGTGGAACAAAGCATGTTTCAAAATCTTTATAAGGTTGGTTAAGAGCAGAATAATCGACTGGTGTAGTATTAACTTTCTTTTCTAACATCATAGGATCTTTTTGTTTTAAAAGCATTTTTGAACGACTCTCTTCAGCAAGCCATTAAGGGTCTCTGAAGAGACATGGAATCACAATTGGATTAGTTTTCTCAATAATATCACCAACATATAGCTTTGGTTCCAACTGCTGAGCTTTCTTCAGATAGAAAGGATTTTGAAAACCTAGAGCTTGTTTAGTGGTATGATCATAGAAAAACTAAGGTTTCGTCAACATGTGAACAGTTTGTGCAGATTGATCTCTTTTAAAAACAATATTATCTAACTATTTAATCCTCTTTTCTAAAGCAATCTCTTCTATCCTATGTTTGTGTTATATCCTAGATTCTCTTTCTAAAATCAATTTTTGAGAAGAAGAAACGTGTTTTGCAGTAAAGAAATCTTTTCTTTTAACATGTTTCAAGAAAGAGTTTGTTAAGACGATCAATCTCTACATACTGTGCACATGAATCCTGAAATGTGTCATTACATGTAATGCAAACATTTTGTCCTTTCGTTCACCACTTTAACTATAAACTTGTCCTTATATCTTCAGCTCAGCAGTTAAAAGTATCATTGACAGCACACTTTTAATTTTTGAGTCCAATTTATTCTTGGTAAAATTAGCAACGCTGGGTTTTTAGTTGTTCAATCACAGATAATATCAGTGCATCTTGTTTGTGGCAGAAGGTTTAGAATTCTAAAGCAGCCGCCTGTTGTGATCGATCACTATATGAGATAATAATGAATGATATTGCTATCACTAAGTGTTATTTCCGTCTCTGAATGGATTCAACAACATTCGACTGTTCAAAGACGGCATCATCACCTGCACAACTTGAAATAATCATATTTATTATTTACATTATCATGATTGTGTACCTCAGCAAGTGCATCTAAACCATAATGAGATAAATTTACCATGAGAGCAACTTTAGTAGTGTTGAGTTAATCACAATCAGAGTCGTATGCATCCAAATCATCAGCTTGATAAGCAGCATTGTGAGTAATGACTGTCTGTGTGGCTTGAGCTTCTGGAATTCCTGGATCTGCCAAAAATGCACGTTCCTCCTCATGTAGAATTTGTCCACATGCTTGAGCTTGAACCAACAATACTTTTTCTTTAAACCACGTGTCATTCCGTTTCCTTCTTGGTTTAGTGTATTGTTTGGACATGTGTCCTTCCCCTTTGTAGTTGTAACACGTAACAATCCTCTGTTTCCTCGAGTTACTCCCACTTGCTCCTGGAGTGAAAGTTCTTGTAGTACCCGCAACATAAGAAATTTGTCTCCCTGTACTGGTTGCACGATTACTCTTCCATCTTGCCTTGGGTTTGACGAGTTCCTCAGCTGGTTATTGGTAGTAGGATAGCGGGAAGTGACTACAACAGACAAGAATGACATGACATGATTGATGGCATCAATTGGATCATTACCGTGCTTGAAAACTGGTATGGTCAGACCAGAGTCTAATTGGGAAAATTCAGATTGTTGGTTGACTGTGGGAGAGTATTCATTTTGAGGAATGGATGATGATAGAGAGAAAACGTTATGGTGGACTGAGGTTCGATAATTGTTAGGGGGATAAGTGATTGAATGAGGTATTGGTGATTGATTGATTGAGTATTGTTGAGATTCAAAAGGTGATCCATACTATGAAGATTGATGAGGTGAGACAAATTGTTGACGTTGAGAGTTCTGGTAAGAGTGCTGATGAGATTGATTATTTGGTGAGATGCAACTAAAGCAAGAGGATCGGAGTTGCGTTCATGCATCAATCAAAATTCATTTGCATGCCGTTCATGTTGTTCCAAATGGGCGTGAATCTGATCAACATTAATAGTATGCAAGTCCTTTGACCAACTTTAACATCAATAACGAATTTGCTCCACATTCAGTGGGATAGAGTGTTTAGAAACTTGGATTAACTTGAAATTCTCCATAGCATCTTGTAAATTATTCATATCATTAAGTAGCAAAGGAATCTCAATAGTACTACACGTGTAACGATCTCTCCTTTTCTGTAAGTAAATTTATCAAATTCATCGTAACAAACTTGCACTCTCCTTCTTAGCCCTCGTTATATGACGTTCCTTACATATAGCAGTTTGATTTATCTCCTGTCCTAAAATATCCTTGCTACACGATGTTGACTAACGAAGAGCTTAAATTTCAGTTGGAAGTCTTGTAGAGATGATGTTTATTGCTTTGATGTCACAATTAGCTTGAATGGTTTCTACGGGAGTTAATTCAGTATATTCCTTTGGTCTGGTTACACCATCCACTGTAATTGTTGGCCAAACAAGTAGACCTTTTTCAACCGAAGCAAGAATCATCTTACTATGAGGTCTATTCATCATATAAAGTTTCCATTATGCTTTTCCACGAGTCATACAAGTGTTTTTCAAGCTACACTGGTGGTTTATTGTCACACCCGATATAAGTTGACTTATCATTAAGAAGTCGTCATTGAGAAAATTTTGTATGTATAAAAGACTACTTAGGTTGATCGGGACAGTGGCAGAAGAAATTTGTGTTTAATTAAGAGTTGTCTTTTAAATTGTTTAATTCATCAAAACTACACTACACGGTTTTACAATTCTTGACAAAACTGGGAAAAACAAATAAATGTTTTACGGGATTTTACAAGTCAACGAAATAAACCGTATAATTTAAAAAAATTAAGTTGTTCGTTTGAAACTAAGTAGAGTTGTTCGGTTTCAACTACAGTCGGGTTGTTCGGTTTCAACTAACGTCGAGTTGTTCGATTTCAACTAATGTCGAGTTGTTCGGTTTCAACTAAAGTTGGGTTGTTCGGTTTCAACTAACGTTGGGTTGTTCGGTTTCAACTAAAGTTGGGTTGTTCGGTTTCAACTAACGTCGGGTTGTTCGGTTTCAACTAAAGTTGGGTTGTTCGGTTTCAACTAACGTCGGGTTGTTCGGTTTCAACTAACGTCGGGTTGTTCGGTTTTAACTAAAGTGAGTTGTTCGACTTGAGTTGTTCGACTCCAACAGACACGAGACTCAAAAATTTTAAAACACAAAAAGACATTTTTTTATGGTTGTTTTGCAAAAGTTCTTGTACAACTAGTGTTACTAAACCTATAGGAACAAGAAAAATGAAAACTTTAAGTTTTTTAAGCCGAAAAATTTAAAATTAAGATTTTGCTATTTATAAAATTTTCTAACACAATATGTAACAAAAAATGATGTTTTTCTTGATTCTAAGCTTGTACACCTATATCATAAAGATACTAGATCAGATTTACCAAGGTAAATGATCTTTTAGTGTACACTCTTGCTTCGAAAACAAAGAAAGAACTATTTTTTTCCAAAAACACACGAACAAAAAAAAAAACACAAAAACTATGGCTCTTGATACCAATTGAAGAATAATCATATAACATACATGGATAGAGAAGGCAAGTTGTTTTAGTAATAGAAAGGGTTGGATGAACACTTAGAGAGAGAAAGAAAACATATATTGAATTATGTGAAAAATGAGCAACCAACCACCTCTCCAAGGCATGGAGAGGTGTTAATATACTTACAATGAACAAGTGGGCTTGGGCTTGCATGGGTTTATCCATGGGCCTTTGCTAACTAACTATGTAAGTTTCCAAAAATTACCTAACGAGCTAACGACTGTTATCTATGGAAGCGACCGACACTTTCATAGGAATTTCGTATTCCTAACACTTCCTCCCACTTTCTCTCTCTAGTTCTTGGTTCATATATCAAAGATTACTTGTATTCTACAAAATCAGATAGTGTATAAATCCGATAGTGTAGGTCTTGTGATTGTGTATTACTTGTAAAGTGGTAGATTGGTTCTAACTAAGATTAGAACTCGACATTTAGCTTAGAGTCAAAAAATGACTTAAGCGAAGTGTAAACGGTTTTCTCCGCCTAAAGGGAGCTTGTTGACATAGTGAAATTTTGAGTAGGATACTCGGTGAGTGGAGTAGGGCGAAGAGGAGCTTCGTAGCCGAACCACTATAAATCTTGGTGTTTTGATTTGATTGTTCCTTCCCTCATCTCTTATATTGTTGTGATTCTTACTTATCATTTGTTTAGTTATTGCTAGTAGATATATATATTGTAGGTTCATATTGTTGGTTGGTTGAACATATACTCAGATCTAACAATTTTAGAAGTAAAATTTAAAACGCTAATTAGCCTGTATTCAATCCCCCTTCTAGTTTCCATAATTGGTATCAGAAGGCGAGGTCACTCAAGATTTTTAAAATATACTGTATTTTAAAGCTTGGATCGATCTATGGATTCCGACAAATATCTAGAAGCGCAATCCATGCAAAGACCACCACTCTTTGAAAGTGATAGTTTTATTTATTGGAAAAATAAATTCGAAACATATGTTAAATCAAAAGATCTTGATCTTTGGCATGTTATTACTAACGATGATTTTCAACCTATTGAACAAAATCTGAAAACCAGTTAGATGAGGTTATCCCTTTTGAAAAACAAAGTGATGAACTTAAAAGGAAACTTGCGAAAAATAACGAAGCTAAAATGGTTATTTACAACGCTTTGCCTAGAAAAGAATATGAAAGAATTTTCATGTGTAATACGGCAAAAGAAATTTAGAAAACTTTGTTAATCACCCATCAAGGTAATAGCCAAGTCAAAGATAACAAGATCGACCTTTTGGTACAACAATATGAACAATTCGTCATTTCTGAAGACGAATCTATAGATAGTGCTTTTGCTAGATTTAATACTATTATTACTAGTCTAAAAGCTCTTGATGAAGGTTATTCTAGCAAGAATTATGTTAGGAAGTTTCTTAGGGCTCTACATTCTAAATGGAGATCAAAGGTCACGGCGATTGAAGAGTCGAAAGAATTAACATCACTATCACTTGATGAACTTATCGGGAACCTCAAAGTTCACAAAATGATCATAAAGAAAGATTTTGAAATAGTCAAAGCTAAAGGAGAAAGGAGATCACTTTCTTTAAAGGCCCAGAAGGAATCTAGTGATGAGGAGTGTTCGACTTCTGGAAGTGAAGACGAAGAGTACGCCATGGCGGTGAGAGACTTCAAGAAGTTCTTCAAGAGAAGGGGAAGATTTGTAAGGCAACCTAGGAACAAAAAAAGACCTTTCAAAGAACCGAGATGACAAGAATGGTAAAAGTGAAAGGAAGTGTTTTAGATGCGGAGACCCAAATCATCTTATTAAAGAATGTCTAAAACCACCGAGAGACAAGAACCAAAGAGCATTCATTGGAGGTTCTTGGAGAGATAGCGGTGAAGAAGATGATGAAAATATTAAAGACAAAATGTGTGTCGTGGCTCAAGCGTCAAATGAGGTATGTTCCGATTCCTCTTACTTTAGTGATGAAAACTCATCAATAGACGATTTAGATCTAGATAATGAATATGATAAACTAAGCAAAAAGAGTCTAAAAATAATCACCAAGAACAAAAGATTAAAAGCCACTAGAAATAGCTTAGAAAATGAGCTTAGCGAATTAAAAGAAAAATTGTTCACACTCGAGAAAAACAAGGGAGTTGATCTTGAATGTACAAACTGTCAATTGCTTAAAATGGAAAATGAAAAACTTAAAGAGGAAGCTATTAAACTAACAAAATTTGAAAAGAGTACACAATGCTTAAATGAAATGTTAAGTAATCAAAAACCCTCCGGAGATAAACTAGGTTTGGGATTCAATTCACTTGAAGCATCAACTAGTGGAACTAAGGAAATAAAATTTGTGAAATCTCAGAAAGAAACGTCTCCTAGTGGAGGTCCCTTAAATAAAGGCGGCCCCCAAAGCAATTATGGGACCGCCGGTCTGTTCACCAGGTTCTGAAAAATCTGTTTCTTTTCAAAAATCCATTTTGGGTCCTAGACCAAAACATATAATGGTAAACAACGTCAAAGTTCCCGTTGCTAGTGATAATGAAGTTAAACGATTTTATAAGCCATCGTTAAAACCCGGAGTTGGATTTTCAAAACCAAACTTTAGATCAAAAACTCCACCACCTAGAAGAGTCAATAATAATTATCCTCGTCCTAAGACACTGCAACCAAAAAGGAACGTTGGTCGACAAAACCAACCTCATGGTTTTCCCGTAACTTGGAACAATTTCCAACGTCAAAGTTACATGCCATGGGAAATGTGTCTTCCATTTCCACATCCCAATCAATTGCATCAAATGCAAGGGATGTTTAGCACTAACAACTTTGGACCCATGAGATATTGGGGACCAAATGTTTGAATTGTTGTCTTATATAAATAGATATGCCTTGGAGTCGACTTGGAACCCGATGAGTGGATAAAAGATAGCGGATGCTCTAAACACATGACGGGTAACCGAAAGCTCTTCTCCACTTACAAGGCATACAACGGAGGTAATGTCATTTTTGGTAGTAATCTTCGCGGTAACATCATTGGCAAAGGTACGATTTCTAATGACTCTCTCAATATAGATAATGTAGAACATGTTGATAACTTAAGATTTAACTTGCTAAGTGTAGGACAAATATGTGATAATAAGTGTAGAGTAACTTTCTCTGAACATGATAGTGAAATCACTAAGGACGGTAAGATTATAGGTAGAGGTATTAGGAAGAAAGGCTTATATGTGATGAAATTAGGAAATAAGCCAAAAGACAAAATTTGTCTTGCAACGATTGATGAAAACTCCACATTGTGGCATAGGAGATTAGGTCACGCTAATATGCGTCTCATTCAATCGTTAGCATCTAAGGAATTAGTTAGAAACTTACCTAAGCTTAAGTTTGATCAACACTTCTGTGATGCTTGCAAAAAAAAAAAATTTTTGGGAAAACAAGCTCACGCTATCACAAAGCTAAGAAACATGGTCTCACGACTAATGCTTAGAACTCCCTTCATATGGATCTCTATTGGATCCATCCGCCGTACGGATTACAAAGAAACCGCTACACTTAGTCATAGTAGATGACTACATTAGTATATTGCACACTAGATTCCTTAAAGATAAAACCGAAGCCTTTGATCAATTCGAAATATTTAGTAAGAAAATTCAAAACCAATTAGGATGTACAATAGTGTCAATAAGAACTGACCACGGTAGAGAATTTGATAATGAAGTGCAATTTGGAGAGTTTTGTAATGCCAATGGTATTACACATAACTTCTCGGCTCCACGCAATCCACAATCAAATGGCGTGGTAGAAAGGAAAAATAGGACACTACAAGAAATGAGTAGAACAATGTTGAATGAACAATCGTTACCTCAAAAGTTTTGGTGTAACGCCGTAGATACTTCAACATACATTCTCAACCGAATCCTAATTAGAGCCATCCTAGGAAAAACACCTTATGAACTCCTGAGAGGTAGGAAACCTACTCTTGATTATTTTAGAGTGTTTGGAAGCAAGTGCTTCATTTTAAACACTAAAGACTACCTCACTAAGTTTGACCCAAAGTCATACGAAGGTGTCTTTTTAGGTTACTCCCAAAATAGTAAAGCATACATCATCCTTAATAAACACACTAGGAAAATCGAAGAATCACTCAACGTGACATTCGATGAAACTCCCCCACCCTCTATGACATCACCCTTGGTGGATGATGACTTAGATGAAGAAGAAGCAATTAAGGTTTCCGAAAAGAAAATCTTAGAAAATGAGATTGAGGATTAAACTTTAGAGATTGGCGAAGTAGTCAATATTAAGGAATCTAAGAATCATCCTTTAGAAAATGTAATAGGAAACCTTAACCAAAGAACTCTTAGGTCACAAGCCCAAAACCAAAGTAACTTATTTTGTTTTATATCAACTATAGAACCTAAGAATGTAAATGAAACTTTAACGAATAAAAGTTGGATAATCGCTATGCAAGAAGAATTAAATCAATTCATTACTAACGATGTTTGGGAGTTAGTTCCACAACCTAGGAATATAACAATCATAGGAACTAAGTGGGTGTTTAGAATTAAGTTAGACGAGAAAGGTATTGTTTCTCGAAATAAGGCTAGGTTAATTGCTCAAGGCTATAATCAACAAGAGGACATCAATTATGATGAAACTTATGCCCCAGTTGCTAGACTTGAGTCAATTAGGATACTATTAGCTTATGCTTGTGCTTTAGATTTTAAGCTATTCTAAATGGATGTGAAAAGAGCATTCCTGAACGGTTTTATCAATGAGGAGGTATACGTGGCACAACCTCCAGGATTCATTGACTTTGAAAAAACGAATCATGTTTATAAACTAAAGAAAGCTTTATATGGTCTTAAACAAGTACCCAAAGCTTGGTATAATAGATTAAAAGCTTTCCTTATTAAACATAAATACAAAATAGGAATGGTAGATAACACACTTTATACTAAGAAGAAAAGTTCAAATCTCATCATCGTTCAAAAATATGTCGATGACATTATATTCGGCTCGACTTGTTACGACATGTGTGATGAATTTGCCAAAATCATGCATGACGAGTTTGAGATGAGCATGATGGGTGAACTTAACTTCTTCCTTGGATTACAAATGGAAGATGGTATCTTCTTTAATCAATCTAAATATATTAAAGAAATGCTTAATAAATTTGGCTTAAAAGATTCTAAACTAATAAAAACCCCCATGTCCTCCGATACTAAACTCACGAAAGACAAAGAGTGTGAATCGGTAGATAGTACCAAGTATCGAGGCATGATAGGTAGTCTATTATAGCTAACGGCAAGAAGGCCCGATCTCATGTTTAGTGTCTGCCTTTGTGCTCGCTTCCAAGAGGCTCCTGATATGTGCTATTTTACACATACTTTTTACCTTGTAAAACGAACCCAAAAGACCAAAAACATAATAAAAATGGCAAATATATGCTTGTTTTTGTGTTTGTGTATGTGCAGGTACGGATATTAAAGAAATGGACATAATCAAAGCAAAAACAGACAAAGCCGAACACGAGAAGGAAAGAGTGCACAAGAGCCGGGAATTATCAAGCTATGGTCAACAAAAGGCAACAATGGTCAAACCATGGTCAACCACAAAAAGACAAAATCCTTGAGAGCCCTTAATGTTAAATCATTTTGCACAAAAAGTCCAAAAACAATAACACCGTTAGTCCTTTAACACTTAAAGACTAACGATTGTTATCTTTTAACCCTAAAACCGTTTAACCCTTTATACATATTAACCCATCCCAAACATTTAACCGGCCCAAAACTTAATACTATAGCCCAAGTCAACACCCCTTTTTCACCAGGTCAAACTTCAAAAGATATAAAGAAACGGGCGCGGGAAAACCCGTTTTACTGTTCACCTCCTTCCCCCAAATTACCCTGTACCCATTTAACCCGCTTTAAGAACAATTAACCCTTCTAAAAGGAAAAGCTGAAAAGATTCTGAAAACTAGGGGAGCCACGCTGGCAATCCTGAGACATTTGATTGGCTACAAATACGTGGAAGGCAATAGATGGCTGAGATCAAATTGATTGAAAGGTGGTTATGGATTAAAGGTTGAGATCAAACGCCGAGGAGCGTCTCTTGTACCTAGAACATTCCTTCGCCAACTATAAATAGAAGAAAAGATTACTCAGAGCAAGATAACTAGGAGTAGGAGTAGGTGTAGCTTAGTATATCTTATTGCTTATTTTTCTAGATTATTATGTTTTCAATATTGTAATTTCCTTTTCAAGTCATGTAATTTCATTTCCTTTTAATTCTGTCTTTTAAATTATATTTTTACATAATTGCATTTTGGTTAAATCAAGTTTTCTAAAGTCATTTAAATAAACTCATAAGCTCTTCTACTTATAAGCTACTACTTACTCACTTAAGCTCAGCTGAAAGCTTAAAGTGAATGAGGTTTCCATTTACACAGTCTCAAAGTTCATTGAATAAGCCCAATTAGAAGATAAGCCAATTCGGGAAGGGCTTATAGGGGATTATTCTTAGCTTATTACTTAAGCTTGCTAGTAGATTAAGCTCAATTGAGCATTCACCTCTGTTTAGCTAAGGTGGAGGTACTATTCTCTTTTCCTTTTCTTAACATCTTGTTGTCATTTTAATTTTCTAGCTAAATTGTTCTATTTAGTTTAAACCTGCTTATTATTTGCTTAATATAGTTTAGATCTGCTTAATCATGCTTATTATAGTTGTTTAATGATAGTTTTAATCATTTGTTAGATTAAAATTCAGTTTGCAAGTTTTAGTTATAAGACAGTTAAAAATACCAAAAATATTAGCAATAGTTGTTAGCTTATTACTTTTGCTTATTTGTTTGCTTAAATTTGCTCATTAGGTATGTTAGAAGTTTATAACTATCTGGTATTTGTATTTTGTGCCTTAAATCTCATTTTCATAAGGTTAATATGGGTTCTAAGAATCTAAAGGGGTGTTTGGCTATTGGCAGTACTAACTAGAGTTAGTACTGTCCATTGTCTTTTGAACCTTGAAATTCACTTTTAACTACATATTGAGGTTTATGATAATAGGATTTAAAGTTATTGTTAGGATTAATCAGTTTTAATCAAACTTTTTAAGTAATTTTTAGCATATGTGATAATAAGTCTAAGGTTCTATGCATTTTAAGCTCAAATTAGTTCTAGCTGTGTTTATTGCTTCAATAGTTCTTGTTTAGTTATTCTAAACGTGTTAGAAGCAAGTCTTTAAGCCTGCACTCTTTGATTTTGAGTTTTGTTTAAAAAATTGCAAACTGCATCAGAAGCATAAATAGCCAAAAGCCCTTTTCAAGTTAGAATTTAAGCTAGTTAAGATAGTTATTAGCTTCTGGAATTTAGAGCATAAGTAGTTTTTAGGACATATTTCATTACTTTGATCTTAATTTGTTGAAAATAGCTTATTTGTCTATATGTTTTTAAGCTTTAAATCAGTACTTTTGTCTTTTCAAAATAAAAAGTAACACTCAGCATGCACTGAGTCTTACTGTCTTTTTCAATTAGCAATTTCTTAGTTCATTTAGATTTCAAACTGCTTTTTGATTGATGTTATAAGTAGTTTGGAAGATGAGCTTTAAGGTGATATAGGGCTTTTTACCATAAGGTTCTGTTTTCATGCCTAAAAATAAGCTCAAAAGTTGTTGTTTGTCTGTTTTGGTATACAGTTTTGTACCAAAAGCTTATTTGTATGTTTCAGCTTATGGCTATTTCTTTTTGCTTAATTCTTGTTCCTGCTTGTTCATTAGGTTAGTAATAGTGTAGTGTAGCTTAATTTGATTCTGTTTAGCTTATTCCAAGCTTATTTTGTGCCTTTGAGTTTTAATAAAGTTTTAAAAAAAGGTTAAGTGCTTCTGTCTGTATAATAAGCTAATTTCTAGCTTATTTGGAAGTTTTAAAAGAATTGTCTTTACAAAAGTAGCTTATTTTAAGCTGCTTAACAACTTTGCTTTTTAAAGTTTTTGCAAAAAAAATAAAAAAGGAAGAGGGGAAATCCAGGGTGAGCAAGGCTTGAACCCTGGACCTTAACCCTCCTCAACCTTTTATAACACTCAACACAACACACACAAACCACTGCGCCTGATGTGTAATAAAATATACGATATACTACCACAAGAGCAATTAAGAAAATTCCCTAAGGAAAATTCACTCTTAAAAGATATATATATAATATATAATACGTATATTTAACTGGGAAGTATGATCACCCGGATCGTTTTCCCAACGACTTGTGAAATTGAAACCTTGCTTTAGCTTGGATTGTGACTTGAATGAGAGAGAAGATATTTTTGAGTTTCTATAACTACTAATTAAAAGCAACAATTAAAATGAACAATTAAAAGCTATTAAACACTTAAACAAATTAACGGGAGCAACTAAAAGCGACAAATAAGCAAATACACTAAAATTAACTCCTAAAAATGCAAACTTAATTTCTAAACCTAAAATAGGACAAAAGAAAATTTTAAGAAAAAGAACAACATTTTTTCTTATTATTTTTGAATTTTTTATGAATTAAAAACTAATTTAATCTAATTAAATCCTAAAAAATAGCAAATTAAGTACTAAAAATTTAGAAAAATGATTTTTAAACTCAGAAAAGTCTAAAATAACATAAAAACTCATAAAACTATTTTTAACTATTTTTAAAATTAAAATCCTATTTTTAAATTTAAAAATTAAAGCTCAAAAATGAAAATTAAAATCTAAAAGGTGTAAAAATGATTTTACTTAATGTAAACCTTAAAGTATTTTTTATAAAACTAAAAACTATTTTTTTTATAATTTTCTGAAACTTTTTCTATTTTTATGAATTTTCGAAATTAAAAACTTAAGAAAAATGATTAAAAATAAAATACTTAATGGAAAAATATGAAAAATTCAGGAAAAATCTATAAAGTTATAAGGATTTAAGGAAAAATAAGAAGAAGCTCACAGCTTAACAAATAAGCCGTGTAAAAGCTTAAATAAGCTACGGCTTATAAATGGGGCTTAAGCCCAAATTGTGTTTATCAAATAAAAGAAAGGAGATATAACCGGATGAGCTAATGAAGAAAATTGGTTAACACGTTGGGTCTATAAGCAGGGGGTCTAGGGTTCGAGACAGGCAAAACCCCCCTTTTGACTTTTTTTATTTTTTCACTTTTTAACAAAACTGATTATTGGAACTTATTAAGGACTTATTTATAAGCACTTTTAATAAATGAAACATAAGCTCAAAGTCAAAGATAAGCTCAAAAAGAGCTTATGAATGTCTGCTTACAGAAAGTAAGCTTTTGGGCTCACTTTTGCTTGTTTTGACTAAATAGCTTGCAAAAAGCTCAAATTAAGCTCAAATTACAAACTAGAAGCTGATTTAGAAACCTTAAGATGTCTATTAAGAATTCTAACAAGCTAGAATCCCTACTAACAACTAATGCCAACTGAATCTAATTATTAAATTTGCAAACTCAGGAAAAAGCAATAAGAACTCAAGATTTAAGTAAGCTAAAAAGCTCAATAAGCTGAGACATAAGCTACCCTTTTGAAAACTTGAGTAATGATACTTAAACTACAAGACTTAATCATAAAAACCTATACTATAAACTAGAAAATCAAAAATCTAAATCACTAAGCTAATACTACTGTTTCTGGGTTTTTTTTGGCTAATTAATGACTTTTAAGCTAAATATACCTATGCAAATAAGCTAGTAAATAAAAACTAAGACTAAATCTATCTTGAACTATATCTAATCTATAGGCTTACTGAAATTAAGATCCTAAATCCTACAACTACTAACCTAAATGAGACTAAAAGATCAGCAGTACTAACTACTTGTTAGTACTGCTGATGCAAATGGCAAAAGCCAAACCAAATGTGCAGGGTAACCTAGTGAGGTTAAACCTGCACTTAACACTCTTGTTGAGTGTGTACAAACACAAAACAAGCAAGAACCAAGCCTTGTATGGTTTGGTTCAAAATTTCACAAGTGAAATCACTATGAAAATTCCCCTGATGCTGAGACAATGATATTAAACCCTAACTTTTTCAAATTTGAATTATGACCTATGAAAACTCTTTCATAACTAGTTTAAAAATGATTTTGCACAACTATCTCAAACACAGTTCACAATGAAGTTTGACTTTAAGAGGTCAAACTGCATAAAACCAAACACTCCTTTAGGTCTATGACAGATTTAAAAAACTTTGGAAAATGAATTCTAGCTTTAAAACCTTTGATACCGGATAGTATTTAGCTTAAAACAAACTTAACTAACATGATTTAACAACTGGATTACTGGAAATCAAAGATCTATTACTATGCTTAGTATATTTTTGATTTTTTATGGTTTTTATAGACAAGTTATGACATACTAAAGTCTAAAACACTTAAGCTAAAAACAGATAAACAAACACATTTAATAAGCTAGGAATAAGGTAAATAAGCACTAATAAGCAAATAGATTAAGCTATTAAACAAATCTACACTAATAAGCAATATTTAAGCTAAAATTAAAGGACAAGGAAGTAAATAGAAAACTTACAGGATGCTTCAGCTTAACAGAAGCTATTAGGCTCTTTAGAGCTTATCTACTAGCTCTGGCTTATTTAAAATAACCCAGTATAAGTCCTTGGGATTCCTTCCTTAACTGAATCCCCTTCCATGAGCTTATAATCCAATAGACAAGGTATTACTTCTTATTTTAGAGTTAAGGTGTAATTAAGAATTGTTTAAGCTCAATAATAAGCTTAAAGACTTATTAGAGCTATTGAGAGCTTATAGGTAACAGTAGCTTAACATTTGAGAGGTAAATGAAAACTTATAAGTGAAATTAAAAGAGCTTATGACAAATGTAAAACTGACTTTCATTCACTAAAAACTTTGATTACATTACTTTAAAAAGGAAATTACAAACCATTTTAAGAAAAATTACATTAAGCTAAAAAACAAAATTTAAGCTAAACTAAAAGCTACTAAAAAACTAGGTGATGGGTGTGTGTGATGGTGAGGGCTATTTATAGCCTGTTGATGAAGATTCTAGGCCCTTGCTTGCATCCCACGCCTCTTTTAATCCAAACTGTACACTCTACCAATGATTGGTAAATCATTATTAGCCGTTAGATCACTAGGTAGCTCACACAGATTGCCAGCGTGGCAATCCGTGATTGAGACACCTTGTGTTTCTTTTAGGCATAATTTAGTGTAAAAAATGAGTCCCCTTGTGCTTCTTTGCCATAGCCATTAGTAAGCCTTTGCTTGTGAGCCAATGAAAGCTTTGATTTGACTTAATTGTCCCTGCCATTGTGTTCATTGTCCCAAGAATTGTCCTTAATGACCCTCAATTAACAAAACCCCTTTGATTTGACTGGTGGGTAAAACGGGGAAGAAGAGTGAACAGTAACACTCTTTGGCGCCCTTTTTATAACTGAAATGGGTAAAAACATTTTAAACTTTGGAGTAGTTGCACTTTCAGTCCCTCTCTTTGTGTTATTAAAAGTTGTAGTGTAAAACAACTTTAAGAAAATGGCAGAAAAGGTCCTTGTAGTTTAAATAAAAGGGAATTGGGCTTATGATTTGGGCTTATGGTTTAAGTCATGGATCCGGGTAGGGTTATTTAAGGGTTAAAGGCCCATTTAAGGGTTAGGGACCATTTATGTAACTTTTGGAAAGTTGAGGGACTTAGATGGTAATTGTGGGTTTTTGTCTTTTTATGGTTGACTTTGTTGACTGAGAATTGACCAAGAGTTGACCACAGCTTTGACTTTTTTGACTTTTCCTGCTTATGGCTTTGCATCTCTGGCTTCTTTTGTGCTCTTCCGTTCCTCGTGTCCGTGTTTTCCTGTTTTCGATGGTTTTCTTGTAATTTTTGTCTTATCCGTACCTTAGAATTTAAAGCTATTCCAAATGGAGATGGTTAAAAAGTGCTGTCCTGAACGGTTTTATCAATTAGGAGGAATAGCGTGGCATAAACCTCCAGGAATACAATGACTTTGAAAAACCAGATCATGTTTATAAACTAAAGAAAGCTTTATACGGTCTTAAACAAGCACCCAAAGCTTGGTATGATAGATTAAAAGCTTTTCTTATTAAACATGAATATAAAATAGGAATGGTAGATACCACTCTTTTTACTAAGAAGAAGAGTTCAAACCTCATCATTATTCAAATATATGTCACACATTAATATTCGACTCGACTTGTCAAGACATGTGTGAAGAATTGTCCCCCAAAATCATGCATGACCGAGTTGCGCGAAGACATGATGGGTGAACTTAACTTCTTTCCTGGATTACAAATAAAACAATGGAAGATTCGTTAGATTATTTAATCAGTCTAAATATATTAACAGAAATGCGTAAAGAAATTTGGCTAGAAAACCAAACCATGAAAATCCCATGTCCTCACGATACCAAACCATAAAAAATGAAAGAGTGTGAGTCGTAATAGTACCAAGTATGGAGGCATGATAGGTAGTTTATTACTTAATGGCAAGTAGGCCCGATATCATGTTTAGTGTCTACCTTTATGCTCGCTTTTAAGAGGCTCCCAAAACCTCTCACCTTGAAGCGGTTTAAGCGTATCTTCTGACAATAATAAAGCATTAACGCACTTAGGATTATAGTATCCAAAGGGACCGACCAAAAAAACAGTAGTAAATGCCGACTTAATCATGCGGCGATTAGTGACAGAAAGAGCACTACTGTATTTGTAACGTTCGTGGAAGTTGCTTGACATCTTGGTTCTCGAAGAATAAGACCGCTCTAGATATAGATCCACTAACCGAAGCCGAATACGTAAGCGTCGGAAAAGGCATGTCACACTAGCACTATGATGAAACAACTCATCATCGACTATAGACATACGACTCGACGAACGTTCTGAACAGTCAAGTAAAGCCTAAATAAGCCCAAAGTTGTTGTTAAATGATTTCTTGATTGAAATGTATATTTTAGGCCCAAAATAAGTTGAACATTTTGTTTTATTTTCCCCTTTTTTGTTTTATAGAAACTATAATATTACTCGCGCATAACGCGATGATGATGTAGGTTAGCGTCAATTTATGTGCTATTTTTTGATGTTTATACGGCAATCCCTTTTATAAGGGCATTTTTGTTGAACAACATTACTTTTTTTTAAAGTTTTTTTAGTTTTAAACAGATGTTTTTTTTCTTTTTCTTTTTATATGTAGTTTGATAGATGGTTGCAATTTACATATTTTCTTAGTATCAATTTTTAAAAGTTACTACTGTTCATTTCATATTTAGGCTGGTCACGGATACACGGCCGACTCGGTCGTTGGTGTCCCTTGTAGGCCGCTCCATTGTGGGGTGTCTTCCATGCCGGTCACCATTTTCTTATTTGGTCGAATGGGTCGTGTCTACGATCGACTTTTGCATGTGTTGGTGTGTGTTTTGTGTGTGGGTTTTATTAATTAATATGTATTTTTGTGGGGTATAATTTTTTTTAATGTAGGTCGTCTTACTATGGCTAAAAAGTCGCATGTAGGTCGCCGGAGAGAGAAAGCTGATGTGGCAGGAAAAATGTAATTCGCCCGATGCCCTTACTGTGGGCGGTTCGGTTCGGTTAGTTGAAATCGCGGGGTGGGTAATTAATTTTACTATCCGAAGCAGAACCATACTAGGTGGGTAACCGGACATGAGGGTACCCAGAGTGAGCGGTTACCCGCAGTTCGGGTCGCGGTTAACCATTTTAGACGTTTAATCGAGTTTAACTGTATAAATAATAACATAGTCTAAAACGTAAAATGTCGTTTTAGTATAATTAAATGACATTGAATAGATAAAAGTCATATAAAAGTTATTCCATTACAATAATTGCATTCAAATATTCATACATAACATATTAACAAAAGTTATGTATTCAACGTTTATAGATTACAATAATATTAATCAATTTTCACACATATATGTTTAGAAATCTTGACACTATGAGCAAAAAAGTCGTTATACAATCGAAGTAGTGCAATAATATAATTACTACTTGTACACTAATTTGAATATAAAATTAAAAAACTTGATGATGTTATGTACGGTTTGGTTCGGTTAACAGCAGATACCTAACGAAAATCGAAACCGAACCGTGATAAGCGGGTTTTTTAGGTTTCGGTTTTTTTCAGTTCCAGTTTTTTTGGTTCGGATTAAGCGATTCGGCTCGGTACATCGATTTATCTTATTTTTTGAACACCCCTAGTGACGTGCCTTATATATTTCACCATACACCTGTATTTTGGATTTCATTTTTGCTCTTTAAGCTTATATAATTCACATTTAAGGGAAAAAAATCAAATTTGGCTTGAAATCAAATAAGACATAATAAATCAATTTTCCAACGAAAGAAATTCACAAAAAATGTTTGATATAGAATGGGTTCCAGGTGTCAGTGCAAGATGTTGAAAGAGCAGAGTTAATATGAAAGTGGGTGTTATATTGGGTTATTTTTGTCATAAAATTTGTTTTTATTTTATGGTGGCTTTGTTTGCTTCTCTACCATCTCATATTTGGGAGAATGAAAAAAATAACTAAAATTCTTTTTATGCTACTATTACAATAAAAATGAGTTAATAACCGGGAACTTAAGTCCAGTTTACATCATTATAAAAAAAATTCGTTAGATTGAAAAGCACTTATTGATTCAAATGTTGATAGATTATCTCCATATACTCCATTAGTGGTTCCATCACGATCCCAAAGTTGACACGGTCAACCCGGCCCGAAATAATGCCCCAAATACTCGACTCATCGTTATGCCATTCATATCTTGTGACCCCAGTTAAGGTCATAGCTGTAATTCTTCGTCGGACTTCCTTCGTGGCATTTTCCCAGAGTCTAAACGACATATACAAATTTTTTAATCAATCTTCTTGAGGTTCTTGGAGTTGGCGTCATTCAGGGATACCCGTACAATGACTGCAGTCGCACCGAGGGATACGGAACTGATCGACATGGTTGAGATTGATGATTGGTTTCAGACTCGAGTCTTCCGCAACACTGTCCCATTTTGGTTTAAAAAGTGTGCGATATGTGAACGAGGGTGGTTCGGTGAAGGGAATTGATACTTACACCACAAAAAATGATTTGAACACCACAATTATGTATATATGATGTTGTAACATATACATTAGTAATGTGATATTGTTGTGTTCACATCACTTTTTGTGGTGTGAGTATCACTTCCTTTCGGTGAAACAGGGAGCATAGAGGGTTTGAAAAGGTGTGTTGACCGGTGTAGTGAAATAGATTCAACTGTGATAGGCCCACAAGTTTCTTGTTATGCTTTACTTTGGTCTTCGAAATTCGGATATCTAAAGCAGAAAAACTTAGCTAAAATAATGGGTCTAACATAATCTCGTGATAGCAAATTTCGGATATTCAAAATTGTAATATAACTAATTATTGACAAGTACTTTAAATTATTTACATAAACAAAAAGAATTATTATCAAAAATGTCTCATTTCATATTTTCGTTTTAATCCATAAAAAGGCATGAGACGACTCTAATACCATCATATAATTGTATTTATCTCTTTGAAAAATCTTTATCTTTTAAATAACTTTGCCTAAATTCATGAGATAACTTTTTTGTGAGAGTGATTTCAAACTTGTAGAAAATATGGACCTCCAATGAAAAAACAAAAATCGAACCGCAAAACACAAAAAATCAAAAAAAAAAAACAAATCAAAATTTTGGTACGGGATTTGGTTTTAAAAAACTTAAAATCGAACTTTTGGTCTGGTATTTGGTTTAGCCACAAACCGCCCCAAAACGCCTCATACTTGTCCCTAATAAAAACCCTTTATACACGCAAAACTTGTTATGTGCACCTGATGACTCAGTGTTATGGGTCCGCCCCTACCTCAAATGCTCGACTCACCGTTATGCCATTCATATATTGTTGTGGAAACTAAATGGGGGGTTGAATAGTTTACCGATTCGTTTTACGTTTTAAAAGTTTGCTTTCAAAATACTTATATTCGAGTTGTATGTTCAACCAATCAACAATGAAACAATCTAAACTAAAGCTAAATAACAATGACAACAATATAAAGAGATAAGGAAAAGAACAATCAAACCAAGATGCCAAGATTTTATAGTGTCGCTTACGTGTTTTCCGACACTAAGCTAAATGTCGAATCCTAATCTTAGCTAGAACCAATCTACCACTTCACAATCATAACACAATCACAAGATCTACACTATCGGATTTACACACAATCCGAATCACACAATTACACAAGATAATCACAATAGAGATTTGATACTTAGAAGAAGAAATGAGATATCATTAAATAACAATTCGTTTTTTGGCGAATACGAATGTTCTTCTCTTGCACTTGAAAGAGAGGAGAGGAGAGATGAGAAGTAAGAGATTTAATCACTTGAAACAAGATCAAACAACGTTAGCGATTAAGAGATTTAGAGAGAGAAAGAAGGTTTTTAAAGAGAGAAAGTTATCTGAAAAATTCGTGCAAAGAGGAATGTTTTTCTGCCAGAAATAATGCAGTATTTATAGACAGGATTCTCAACGGCTATCTGGCGGCTGTCCCAGATATATCTGGCGGCCGCCAGACCTATAAGGAGCCACCAGGTAGACTCCGCTTATGTTTTTGTCTTTTTGTGGGGAAGGTTGTATCTGGTGTGGAAGCTTTCATTTTGGGGAGAAAACAATATTCAAATTTTATTAATTAAATAAAACATTTTCTTTTATTAAAAAGTATTTATGTATATTTATTTTTGTAAAAATACTTTTGTGAAAATGTAATGGTTAAGAAAAAAAAATATTTTCTTGATCACTAATCATGCGTAATGATTTTTTTGTACATACCTTAAGTGATTATTCTTATAAATGGAATTTTATGATTAATAATTTGTAAACGTTTATTTTTATCATAAACGTTTTTACATTTTGTTATTATCAAAACGTTGAGAGGTCAAAAAATATAAATAACGTTTTTAGACATTATTTGTATTAACAATCTCCCCCTTTTGATGATGACAAAATATGAACTCATTTTGTATAAATTTAAAGGTCTCAAATTATTAATGAGTTTCATTCCATTTCTCCTCCTTTTTGTCGAATTCAAAAAGGATCATCGTCGAATTGTTGTAGAAAGAAAAAAAATCGACGATATCAAGACTTCCCCTTGATGTAGGCTCCCCCTCGTTTGGAGCACCAAAGGATCGATCTTACGAAAATTGTATGCTACAAAACAAAGTTAGAAGTACAAGTGCAAGACAAATATCTTTTAAGCATAACACTAAATTCAAGTCACCCATAAGGGAGTTTCATTCAATGATCAAGACACTCATACAATATAAAATATAACTAACTGACTCATCCAATGATAGTAGAGCTAAGACGAACAAGGGATCATTAATCCATAAATTACACTACAATCTAAACATACTACATAAGGTAGAAAAAGATAATACTACATAAGTCCTAGATGATTCATAAGGGATGGCTTTTGAGCAAAAGGTTGGGGTGACACATTATGAGATTTTTGAAAACATTTCAAGGTGGAGGTGGAAAGTGAGAGGTGATTGCGGTAGTGAGAAGATACTCATGATGAGCAAACATGATGTTCATCTCATCTCTTAATGTTAAGAAAAGATTTCGGTTGTGAGAACAGCATATGCATGTTGACCCATGGTAGTCATGATAGTTGTAGTAAAGAGGATGGCCCATTATAGGTGGTTGAGGTTGTGGTGGAGAAGGTGGTGATGGAGTATCAAGAATGCGATCAAGAGGAGTGATTGGTAACAAAGAAAGAGTGATATCCAAAATAAGGATGATTTTGAAGTGGTTGAGGGTTTGAAGGTCTAGGAGGAACATCTGAGATGTTGTCAAGCAAAGGGTTCAAAGGTTGAGGAGAAGTTGGTTCATTTGATGATGGTGGTGAAATTTGAAGTTTTGATTGAAAAAAAAGTAGATGTGTTCTCTTGACTTGATGAGGTTTGATTGGTTGATGGAGTTTTTGATGGTGTATTTGGAGGAGTTGGAGATGAAGAAGTTGTGGTAGGAGAAGGTGTAGTGAGGTTATCATCATCATTTGTGATATCAACAAAGAGTTGTTTTGGAGGTATGATGGTGAGTTTGATTTTCTTAAAGCCATAGGATGAAGAAGCTTGAGTGGAATCCATAGTGGAAGGGTTTGAAAAAGATGAAGATGATAAGAAAAGCGGAAAGGATGGCTTATTTAATTAGGAAGTATAGGATTAAAGTGGCAAAGCATGAGGATTAAGAAGATAAATTCCAAAAGTGGTTTAGCAAAATGCAGGAAGTTTAGCTGGGTCTAAGAGAGAATAGTCAACTGCACAGAAAATCAGGTAGTCACAGTAAAATTTTCCATGACTTTGATGGCGGTCCCATATATAGACGGCGGTCCTAGATATATTAGGGGGCGCCCCTTATTTATGGGGGCCGTTCTCTGGAGACAGAAAAATTTTCTTGATTTTCTGTAAATTGTATAGAAAAAGTTTCCTAGATTTTCCCTTTTGCAGTCAATCCTATTTCATCATGAATCATCTAAGAGCAAATTCACGAGACTAAAGAAGCACATATATGCATATCAACTAAGAGATAATCATACATAATATCATATAGTGAGCATGGACATCAACTAAAAGAAGTTACACACGTACTAGAATAACCAAGATGGAAGTCAAGGTGATATTTCATAGTACTAATAGTATTACGTATGTCTAGTATATTATAGTGGACAAAGAAAAAGAGATAAATAAGTAAGATGTTCAAACATCTCAAACACTTGTCGACGCATCCGAGTCATTGCTTGTGACTTCTTCAGAAGATATAGAGATGATTGCTTGAAGATGGTTAGGATGAACCTAAGGTTTCATGGATGGCCAATACACTATATAATTAGATTTTTATAGATAAGGATTAATTTTGATTAGGTGATCATATAGACGATTCAGAATCATTCCATATGACATTGGAGAGTTTTGTTGATTTTTAATATTTTCAACTCGTTTGGTCAAAAAATAAGCAAAGTTAAAGGAGGTACTTGTTAGAATGCAATACATCATGTGACATGATGATGCAGGAAGAAAATTAAAGTTATTTTAAATTCCAAGGGCATTGTCTTGAATGATTTCATTCCAAGATCTCATGTCATGACAAAGTTCTTCTTTGAGAATTTTGTTTGGAAAAATGGTTTGTCCAGTTGTTGTGATCGATTAAATAATTTCATTTAGTGTTGGAATGTGTGTTTGATAAGGGGTGTTTGATTCTTGCTTAATTCTAAAAGAGTCGAGGGATGAATCTTCGGAGTAAGAACATTCTCCTTCACATAGAATGGAAAGAATTAAGGCAAATGACTCGAGTGAAAATTTAAATGTTCTTTTGAGTGCCTAGAATTTTAAAGAGATATTTTGATTATTGTCTCTGATAATTTCTATCGAATAATAGAATTCAAGCAAAAATCTTGGGCAAACCCCTTCGTAAAGTTCATATATTTTTAGAAGTTTGATAATTTGAAACATGATTTGAATATTATCATACTTGGTAGATTCAAGAGATAATGGACGACCTTCATGAATTGTTCAACATTCTAGGTTTCGAATGAAGGGTTTTAAGTTATTAGGCAAATACTTTTCATTTGAGATTGTTGGAATGTATGATTTGGTGTACCGTAGTTCTTCTTCCAATGTCATTTCGCCTAATTAAGAGAGTGATAAATTTAGTGAGGTTTCCTCATTTGAAATAAATATCTAGTGTGTGCCTGAATGTGAAAAATGTGAAGTAACGGTTAACTCGACCTAAAGACAAAATCCTAAGAGTTAACTCAAACTCTCCTTGATTTGATTTTGCTCATCCAAACATGTCAAAAAAATACATATGAATTATGTATCTCGAATTTTGTTCATGAGATCATTATGCATGTGTTTAAAAACATTTTTAAGTTGTATTAATAATGCATAACAACAATTTTATTATGTTCCTAACGTGAGTGATTTGAAAATAAAATTAGGGTTTTTGTTCAAAATCAATTTTTCGACAAACTTACTAGTGTATGTAAATCATATGTCTATGGGAAGCATATTAGTTATACATTGTATCCTAGTAGTCCTAATTGCACAAAATTAAAAGAAAAATAAAAAATCTCCAATTTTAATTTTAGTGTTCATCATGAACCATAGACTCAAATTAAAAGAAAATAAATGAAATTATTTACAATTGATGATCTTTATGGTGTTAGAAATGATTGTAGGTGTTAATTTGATCTTCAATTAGTGTTTTAATGGTTGATTTTGAGTTTTGGGTTGTTTTGGTTCAAGTTCGTCACACTAGCAGGGAAGAGGGGTGTTTGTTTTTTAGTTTTGAAATTTTTGGACTAAGTGTAGATTATACATCTCTGCTGGTGGCGGTCCCATATCGATTAGGGGGTCGCTCAAATGATCTTTGGGGTTGCCTGCGATATGGGAGCCACCCTCAGAGAGGGTTTTTGGACTTAAACATTTTTGACACGAACTTACAAGGAAGAGTGACTAATTAATTTGCATTTCGCGAATTAAAAATATCTAACTAGCTTCGGATGAAGTAGTTAAATTGTCACGAAGCGGAATGAAACGCGGACTAGAATCGAGACTAGAGGAAAGAGAAGCGGACTAACACGGTTTATGGAATGTGTTCCCTCATTCCTAAACCAAGACGTAGATAGTTAAACGATTCACATTTAAGGGGTTTAGTAAAAATGTCGGCGATATTGTCGACGGACCGTACTTTTTCGATTGAGATATGTCCTTTTTGGACATTATCACGAAGAAAGTGGTGACATATTTTGATGTGTTTAGTACGAGAGTGTTGCACCGGGTTTTTGCTAAGGTCAATCGCGCCTTTGTTGTCGCACATGATCGGCACGTCGTATGTCGTAGTCTATAAGAGCTTGTTTCATCCATAATGCTTGTTGACATGTCTTTTCGGCGCTTACGTAAGCGGTTTGTTTCTTCGAGAACCAAGATGTCAAACAACATCTCACGAACGTACAAATACCACTAGTGCTTTCGGTCCACATAATTTCCCGCATGATTAGAGTCAGCATATACTACGGTTTCTATGCCGGTCCCCTTAGGAAACCATAATCCTAAGTGCGTAGTGCCTTTAATGTATCGGAAGATACGGTTAACCGCTTCAAGGTGAGAGGTTTTGGGAGCGTCTTGGAAGCGGGCACAAAGGCATACACTAAACATGATATCGTGCCTCGATACTTGGTACTATCTACCGACTCACACTCTTTGTCTTTCGTGAGTTTAGTATCGGAGGACATAGGGGTTTTCATTGGTTTAGAATCTTCTAAGCTAAATTTCTTAAGCATTTCTTTAATATATTTAGATTGATTAAAGAATATACCATCTTCCATTTGTTTTATTTGTAATCCACGGAAGAAGTTAAGTTCACCCATCATAATCATCTTGAACTCGGCATGCATGATTTTGGCAAATTCATCACACATGTCTTGACAAGTCGAGCCGAATATAATGTCTTCGACATATATTTGAACAATGATGAGATTTGAACTTTTCTTCTTAGTAAAAAGAGTGTTATCTATCATTCCTATTTTATATTCATGTTTAATAAGGAAAGCTTTTAATCTATCATACCAAGCTTTGGGTGCTTGTTTAAGACCATATAAAGCTTTATTTAGTTTGTAAACATGATTTGGTTTTTCAAAGTCAATGAATCCCGAAGTTTGTGCCACGTATACCTCCTCATTGATCAAACCGTTCAGGAATGCACTTTTTACGTCCATTTGGAATAGTTTAAAATCTAAAGTGTAAGCATAACCTAGTAATATCCTAATAGACTCCAGTCTAGCAACTGGGGCATAAGTTTCATCATAATCGATGCCCTCTTGTTGATTATAGCCTTGAAAAACTAACCTAGCCTTATTTCGAGAAACGACACCGTTCTCGTCTAACTTATTTCTAATCACCCATTTAGTTCCTATGATAGTCATATTCCTAGGTTGTGGAACTAACTCCTAAACATCGTTAGCAATGAATTGATTTAATTCTTCTTGCATATCGATTATCCAAATTTCATCCGTTAAGGCTTCATTAACATTCTTAGGTTTTATAGTTGATATAAAACAAAAGAAGTTACTTTGGTTTTGGGCTTGTGATCTAAGGGTTCTTTGGTTAAGATTTCCTATGACATTTTCTAATAGATGGTTTTTAGACTACTTAATATTGACTATTTCGTCAATTTCTAAAGTTCATCCTCAATGTCTTTTTCTAAGTTTTTCTTTTCGGTAACCTTAATTGCTTCTTCTTCGTCATCTAAGTCATCATCTACCAAGGGTGATGTCTTAGAGGGTTGAGGAGTTTCATCGAATGTCACGTTGAGTGATTCTTCGATTTTCCTAGTGTGTTTATTAAGGATGATGTAGGCTTTACTATTTTGGGAATAACCTAAAAAGACACCTTCGTATGATTTTGAGTCAAACTTGGTAAGGTAGTCTTTGGTATTTAAAATGAAGCACTTGCTTCCAAACACTCTAAAATAATCAAGAGTAGGTTTCCTACCTCTCAAGAGTTCATAAAGTGTTTTTCCTAGGATGGCTCTAATTAGGATTCGGTTGAGAATGTATGTTGAAGTATCAACGGCATTACACCAAAACTTTTATGGTAATGATTGCTCATTCAACATAGTCCTACTTATTTCTTGAAGTGTCCTATTTTTTTTTTCAACCACGTCATTTGATTGAGGAGTGCGTTGAGCCGAGAAGTTATGTGTAATACCATTTGCATTACAAAACTCTCCAAATTGCACTTCATTATCAAATTCCCTACCTTTGTCAGTTCTTATTGACACTATTGTACATCCTAATTGGTTTTGAATTTTCTTACTAAATATTTTGAATTGATCGAAGGCTTTAGTTTTATCCTTAAGGAATCTAGTCCAAGTATAATTAGAGTAGTCATCTACTATGACTAAGGTGTAGCGGTTTCCTCCGTAACTCTGTACGACGAATGGACCGAATAGATCCATATAAAGGAGTTTCAAACAAGCATCTAGTCGTTGAGACCATATTCTTAGTTTTGTGACTAGTGTGAGCTTGTTTTCTAATTTTGCAAGCATCACAAAAGTGTTGATCAAAGTTAAGCTTAGATAAGTTTCTAACTAATTCCTTAGATGCTAATGATTGAATGAGATGCATATTGGCGTGACCTAATCTCATATGTCACAATGTTGAATTCTCATCAATCCTTGCAAGACTAATCTTGTCATTATACTTAGATCATAATTTCATTACATATACTCCTTTCTTCTTAATACCTCTACCTATGACTTTATCATCTTTAACTATCTCACTATCATTTTCGGTAAATATAACTTTACACTTACTATCACATATTTGTCCTACACTTAGCAAGTTAAAACCTAAACTATCTACATGTTCCACAGTTAAGCAATTTAAGTATCCATGAGAAATCGTACATTTGCCAATGATGTTACCACGTAGATTGCTACCAAAGATGACATCATCTCCATTGTATGCCTTGTATGCAGAGAAAATCTTTCGGTTGCCCGTCATGTGTTTTGAGCATCCACTATCTTTAATCTACTCATCGGGTTTCAAGTCGATTACAAGGCATATCTATTTATATAAGACAACAACTCAAACATTTGGTCCCCAATATCTTATGGGTCCAAATTTGTTAGTGTTGAACATCCTGTGCATTTGTTACATTTGGTTGGGATGTGGAAATGATGAAATCATTCCCTAAGGCATGTAACTTTGATTTTGGAAATTATTCCAAGTTACAGGAAATCCATATGGAAATGAAAGACACATTTCCTATGACATGTAACTTTGACGTTGGAAATTGTTCCAAGTTACGGGAGAGCCATGAGGTTGGTTTTGTCGACTAACGTTCCTTTTTGGTTGCGGTGTTTTTGCACGAGGATAATTATTATTGACTCTTCTTGGTTTTGAAAATCCAGCTCTGGGTTTTGATAACGGCTTATAAAATTGTTTGACTTCATCATCACTAGCAACGAGAACTTTGACATTGTTTACTATTATGTGTTTTGGTTTAGGACCTAAAATATATTTTTTTTAAGACACACTTTTCTCAGATCCAGGCGTAACCACTGGTGGCGATCCCATAATTGCTTTGGGGGCCGCCTGTACATTATGGGACCTCCATCAAGGGACGCCTTTTTCTGAGCTTTAACAAATTATATTTCCTTAGTTCCATTGGATGATGCTTCAAATAAATTAAACCCTAAACTTAAGTTATCACCGGAGGGTTTTTGATTACTTAACATTTTTTTAAGCAATGTGTGCTCTTTTCAAACTTGGTTAGTTTAAAGCTTCCTCTTTAAGTTTTTCATTCTCAATTTTAAGTGATTGACATTTTGTACATTCGAGTTTAACTCCTTTGTTTTTCTCGAGTGTTGACTATTTTCCTTTTAATTCACTAAGATCTTTTTCTAAGCTATTTCTAGTAGATTTTAATTTTTTTAGTGACTATCTTTAAAGTCATTTTGCACAGTTTATCATATTCATTTTCTAAAACTAAATCGTCTATTGATGAGTTTTCATCACTAAAGTAAAAAGATTCGGAAGATACCTCATTTGATACCTGAGCTACAAGACATGTTTCGTCTTTGATCTTTTTTATCATCTTCTTCACCGCTATCACTCCAAGAACCTCTGACGAATGCTCTTTGGTTTTTGTCTTTCGGTGATTTTGGACATTCTCCAATGAGATGATTTGGATCGCCACATCTAAAGCATTTTCTATTACCTTTACTGTTCTTGTCATATCGGCTTCTTTTCAAAGTATGTTTGTCGTTTTCAGGTTGCCTCACGAATCTTCCTCTTCTTTTGAAGAACTTCTTGAATTCTCTTACCGCCATGACGTACTCTTCGTCTTCACTTCCGGAAGTCGAACACTCCTAATCACTAGATTCCTTTTTAGCCTCTAAAGCTAGAGATCTCCTTTCTCCTTTAGCTTTGACTATTTCAAAATCTTTTTTGATGATCATTTCGTGAACTTTAATTCCTTATAAGTTCATCAAGAGATAGTGATGTTAAGTCTTTCGACTCTTCAATCGTCGTGACCTTTGCTCTTCATTTACGATGTAGAGCCCTAAAAAACTTTCTAACATAATTCTTGCTAGAATAACCTTCATCAAGAGCTTTTAGACTAGTAATAATACTGTTAAATCTAGCAAAAGAACTATCTATAGATTCGTCTTCGGGAATGACGAATTGTTCATATTGCTGAACCAAAAGGTCGATCTTATTATCTTTGACTTAGTTATTACCTTGATGGGTGGTTAACAAAGTTTTTCAAATTCCTTTTGCCGTATTACACATGAAAATTCTTTCATATTCTTTTCT
>BQNB010006907.1:3521-39396 GCA_026074375.1 Tanacetum coccineum | reverse complement strand
CATTCATATTTACTGTTTCATTGATATATCTTCTAGATATTAAAGAGTAGATTCCGCATACTCTTTGATATACACACAAGGTTTCTGCTATTGTTATTTTGGATTTATCTAAGGTAACATACTCTTTACAAGGTAAGGAATCGATCTAGGATTGGGATCAACAGAGAACTTGTTTTAATTCCCATTCCTAGGTAAGACATGTCTATAAGGTTGCAACTTTAAAAACACCTAATCACCATAATCAAATTGCTTATCAGTCCTTCTGTTATCAGCATGTGACTTCATCTTGCTTTGAGCTCTACTGATATGGAATTCCGTAGTCTTCATAGTTGCTTCTCTTTCACTTAAGGTCTTATTTACCATTTCTACTTTACTTTCACCCCCTATGTATGGAATATGAATTGGTGGTGCCTTCCTATAAATTTCTTTAAAAGGTCTGGTGTGATTAAAGGTATGGAAGTTAGTGTTACACCACCACTCAGCCAAAGGCAACCATTTAGACTACTGTTTTGGTTGCTCACCAGTCATACACCTAAGATATCACTCCAAACATTTGTTGAATACATGTTTGGCCATCAGACTGTGGATGGTATACAGTAGACATATTAAACTGAACTTGTAATAATTTGAATAGTTCCATCTAAAACAGACCCACACAGACTTTATCTTTGTCTGACACAATGTTCTCATGCAACCTATAGAGTTTGTAAATGTTATCTAAGAACACTTGAGCTACTTGTGATGTAGTAAAAGGATGGGAAAGAGCCATAAAATGGGCATATTTACTGAGTCTGTCAATTATCACAAAAATAACATTATTTTCTTATGACTTAGGTAAGCCTTTAATAAGATCCATCAAGATACTAGTCCAAATGCTAGTAGGAATGGGTAAGGGCTGTAGTAGACCTGGATAAGCTTCCAAATTAGGTTTATACCTTTGACAAATCTCACAGTTTCTCACAATTACTTCAAATCCTTTCTCATTTTCTTCTAATAAAACATTAAACACAACTTATGATTAGTGACCTTAACCCCTAAGTGGCCACCCACTGACCCACCATGTATTTATGTCATTAACTTAGTTCTTAAAGTCTCATTGTTACCCACTCTTAGCTTACCCTTTCTCCTCAACTGTTGACTATGCCAAGTATAGTGACCCTGCTTATTAGAAGATTATTATAGTTTAGAAATAAGTGCTTTTAGGGTCTCTTCTTGTTCCTAACTATCTACCACTCTATTATACAAGTCTATAGTGATGGTAGAAGTACTAATGATACTCAAGAGCTCAACAGGATTCTGCAATCTAGAAAGAGCATCAGCAGTGACATTATCCACTCCTTTCTTGTATACAATTTTAAAATCAAATCCCATAAGCTTTGGTAGCCATTTCAACTGAGTTGGTGTTGACATTCTTTGATCCATCAAATACTTGAGGCTAATGTGGCCTGTCTTTATTTTAAAGTGACTATCCAATAAGTACCCCTCCATTTTTCTAAAGCTTGCATAACTGCTAAGAATTCCTTCTCATAGGTAGACATAAATTGGTGTTCGGTAGATAGTGTTTTACTTAAATTGGTCATTCAGGCCTAACTAATAGTCTGTAGTCAGTCTCGTTTCTTCTCCCTCCAACAAAGGACTTGAGCCTTTTGAAACTTCATCTCTCCTTAAGCGTCTTCTCAATCTTTTCCAGAATCGACTTTGTCCTTTCTTTGTACTTCTTTGTCCATTTACGATCTGTCATGCCTTCATTACCATATCCTAACCTGTTATCTCTTAGTATCGCTTCAATCTTGTCATAGACCTTGTTGAGCGTTCCATCACTAAATTTGTATAGTTCCTTAGCTCTCATCAGCAGCTTCTGCTAGTCATTCCCTAGATACCCAACTCCTCCAGGATGACTCAAGGTGGTATAGGGTACTTTCTATGGAGACATCTAACCATGAACTGTGGCTTTGTCAAGTTGAGCTTTGTTTGATAGTTTTCAACTCCCAGCTTTACATCTTTAACTCTCTTCTTGATCATAATATTCGAATGTAGAGTTGTAGAGCACTAATCAAATCAAATTCATCCACACCATCAATGTTATGTATCTTGTCCTTAATCTTGAGTAGATACAAATCTTCAATGTCGTTCTGATTCAGCCTTGGAAAGTCAGCTTCTACAAAAGCATACTCCTTTTGATCTACTCTCTTGACCATAATCTCCTTCAAGTACCCGTACCCATACTTCTTATCAACTGTAATCCTCTTTACACTGATGATCTTGATCTTGGAATAGACATCATGAGCTGATTTGTGTCTAATGCTTCCTTCTTAGAACCATTGACAATCGTCTCTCCAATGATGAATACCAAACTCAGCATTTTTTTTGTACTTGTAGATGCTTGGGCTCTAAATATAAGGAATCATTTCTTCAATCCCTTTTTGCTCGTATCTAGCAGCTTTAATCTTTGTCACCAAAAGAGCATACTTCTTCTCTTTATTTCCATTCCATAAATACTCTAAGTCAATGTTGAAGAAGTATCTTGTTGGGATGGTTTTCCTACCATAAGGTCCAACCAGTGGCAGTGGCTTGCTCAAATCATTGTGGAATCTTTCTCCTTCAGGATTAGTCTAATCTATCCTGTTAGTCATTGCTAAATGGCACTGAACCATGTTATACTCCATCTCTATGCTTTAATCGAACCTATTCTTTAATAACTCGAATGCTAGACCATCGAGATCTTTTTAGTGATCTTGTCTTTATTCAGGAAGCTCTTTATACTTTTAGCAAACATTACTGTCGACCCTATCTGAAGCTCGTGTTCCCCTAGATCCTTGTCCGCATTGACGAGTTCATTAAACTAGTTTTGTTCAGGAAGTTCTTCAACCCTTTTCTCACATGGTTTCTTTAACCAGTGAGCATGCTCTTATATGAATGCATCATGTTGAGCAACTTCCTCTTGTTCTTGTCTTGGTTCATTAGCATCTTTAAATCTTTCAGAGTTGGAAGTATCAACAAGAGCTTTCTCTTTCTTAGACGATGACCCACAAACACCCTTTCGCCTCTTCATGTTTTTCTCCCCCTCACAATTTTCAGGAGGATCATGATCATTGTGAGATCGCTTCTTTCTAGAGGGCTTTGCAGATTCGTATCGTGCTTGAAGTTCGTTAACTTGCATTGATTCTTGTAAAGCATCGTAAAGAGAATGATGTTTGTCATGAGTCAGACATGCAACTGTTTCAATTATCTTTTCATACAACTAATGTTTCAGCTCCTACTCTGTTTGGTCAGCAGATGGTGTGGAGGAGGACTGGAATAGATTGACCAGATTCTTCTTTATCACATCAAGGACATTTCTTTCTAGTCGAGGTTGAAAGTAGTCGAAGACTTCTTTTAGCACAAACTTCGGCATATTTGCTTTGACTGAGTCTTTAATGGCTTTAAAATGATTGATCTGTGCAAGAGCATTCAACATTTGCTCATGTTCTTCTAGTTTCTTCATGATAGCCTTTTTGGAATCATTCTTCCTCTGTATTGCCTTTCTGAGAAGTTTCTTTGCTCGCTTTTTCTTTAACTTTGTTGGTGGAGTAATTTTTGTAGTAGCAGCTGGTGGAGAATCCATGACTTGATCTTGTACTTCAGGGACTGTAGAATATCAATCCCACACACCTACTCTTACACGTATAGACTTAGAGAGAGAAAGAAAGAGTAGAAGGTTTTCTAGAGAGAGAAACAAGAAAATGCTTATAAATAAATGAAAACCAACATCCTCTCCATGTGTAGAAAGGGTATATATATATATATATATATATATATATATATATATATATATATATATATATGTGTGTGTGTGTGTGTGTGTGTGTGTGTGTGTGTGTGTTCATAGGCCGGCCTAACTATAGGCTTTCCATAGTTAAGCCCGGTTAGCTTACTTGTTACATTTAATTAGACTACGAGCTACAAACTAGAATATTGGAAGTGACCGAGACTTTTCTAAATTCATAACAATCTCCCCCTAAGGGAGGTCACTCTAATTTACAATGATCTTAAGCTTAGCATTCTATAAATGCCTTCAGTCTTGCTCTTAGTCTTGAGTCTTTGATCTTTATCTTGTGTGATATATAGTGAACATAGATCATGCGATTTTTCCTACATGCTTGACTTTATTGTGATCTTGAGCTTCTTAAGATCATCAGTTATACATCATCTCTTCATCATCTTGTAATCTTTCGCCTTTCTTGTGATCTTGTGACTTTTAAACCAATATGCTCATGCTTAACTTTGTCTTGAAAGCTAACAAACAATCTCCCTTGGTATATTTCATCTTAAACACTTTATGACTTCAAGGAAGACGTTGAGTATCAGAGTAGCAGAATAATAGGGTAACATGTACTTGAGCTTTCATCATGTCTTTATATTTGTCGATCGAGTATGAGCATGTGGCTATGAATTCGACTCTGTTAGAGTAAGGCACCACCACCATGATATAACCTGCAATTAATGGTTAATAATAAGCATAGTTATGAACGAATATGGCTGCGTCATTTTTCGAATATAGGTAGCGATAGCCTTCGGTTCTGTGAGGATCGACCTGTGATCAGGTAGGTTCAGTTTGGAAGAACCTCATTGACTGGATTTTCAGCTCGAAGTATTGGATACTATAACACAAATTGCATTAGATTCACTGTTACTTTCTTGTTCTCATTATCGGAAAGTCTCACAGCAGACAACAAGATAAGAGTGAATCAGTGAGTTACTATCTCACCGATTGAGTCGTCAATTCGTGTTTAGTCTTCCCATGCCCAGATGCCCTTTTGAAGCCGCATAGGGACATGAGATCGACCTCTAAAAACAATGAAGTTCTTAGAGGTTTAAAGAGAAAAACGGTTTGAAAATCAATCGATGTGTTAAAGAATAAAGAGTTTTATAACACATCGAGAGTATTATTTATTGGAAATCCAATAACCATCAATTCATAGACTGGACCAAATCGATATCCAGTTGTCACAAGTTTGATCCGTATAGGATCGCACAAGTCACCTACCACAGTGCTTGTTTGATGTTGGCACTGGAAGGATTTACATCGTCATTGTGAATACTGAAAAGTATTCCTCTGATGTTCTGGCAAGATCACAAGGATAATGCGTAGGAATCTTTATATATATCACTTGTGTTCATAGTGTATGAACAACGAGTGTAATATGGAGTAGTGTCCTAATGAGATTTATTGACAATCTCTTTTTGGCTCTAGACTCAATAGTGCGTTTTGGTTTTAGTGATCAGAGGCTAGAGCAGACTGCCACCTTTTCAATATCAACAAACTCGGAGTGAGAAGGTCGATAAAAATGGTTTAATCTCCATGAGAAATGAAAAAAACTTCTTTTGAGAGAAGTCTGAGTAGCTAGGGAGGGTTGTACATTGCATTACTGGGTCCATGATGACTATCTTCAATACCAGCAATCAACTATGTGATTCTAATAGCATATGTATTGACTCGGTTTCTGCCTAAGTGTATGGAGGGCTTCTTTCTTTACATCCTTTATCTTTACAATTCTTTTTCATTCTTTAACCCCTTCAATGTTAATCCACCGCGTCCTCATTATCACCTTGTTGGGTTTGTTCCAATGATAACTCATGCCATGGATAAAATTATCCTCGATCTCACTATACTCCTTTTTATATCACACATAAGGACTTCTACTCTAACTAGTAGAGTGTCCCTGGGTAGATCCCTTCGGTTCTGGATGGATCATGGAACGAATACCTAATCTTAACCGCCTTATATCTCCTTGAAACATCATCATTTGGTCGGTATTTTGGTATTCTCATTCTTGCCATAAAACCATTTGAAAATTGATCAAGGTACTTATGATATAAATCAAAACTTTTGTACCCTGATGGTTTTTCATTTTCAAAATTGCTCCCCTTCCATATGTGAATTGATATTCGAAAGTGTTTTTGCACATGTAAGGAGGAAGCCGCACTTGAGTTACTTAAGATCACATATATTAGCCATATATTTTAATCATATTTTCTCCCCTTATCAAAAATGTCAAATCGTTTGATATTTTGGATACCGATTGATTAAAATAAAGCCGTGAGGGAGAAAAATATTATCTTATTTGAATGCTTATTAGGAACATTTTAATGCTCCCCTCAATTTATAAGGGAAGGATATAGTGTTGAGTACATATTTTGAAAGATTTGGAATTTATTGAAAAATTCATGAAAAATTATACTCAACACATATATACTTATTATTTTACACTATATATATATATATATATATATATATATATATACAAACATATTCACAAGATAATGTTCGAGACTGGACCTGAATTGAGCAAACCTAGAATGACAAAGTCATTTTGTTCGCGTAATCAGTCTGTAGTCTATCTCGATCTTTCTACCACCCACAAAACACTCTAAACTCCTCATAATCCATCTTGTCAGCAACGTCTTATCGATCTCCTTCATCATGGAAGATGTCCGCCTCTGATCCTTGTCAGTTGCTTTAGTAGGATTAAATCTATACATTACATGAACCTTTTTTTCAATTCTTGTGAGTCTGTTATCTAGAACACCAGTATCGACTTGGGTTTCAGGTTTCTTAGACTTCTTGAGGAGAACTTTGGTTTTTCTTCTTGATTGTGGTGGTTGCTTTGGTGATAGTGTTGTTGTTTCAGGAATGAGTGTCACATTTGTATCAACTAGTAGATGTCTTTATTTAGCTGTTTTTTTTAAGAATTGGAACATCCATTAGTGATTAAACTTTTGCTTCAGGCTCTTTCAGAACATCAGTTAATGACACTTTAGGATTGTCATTGATGAACTGATTGCCATACTTAGCAGGAGATATAGTTTAGTTGGAGTTGGGATGAGGTACTACAGGTTGCTCTATTTGTGGCTCAGGTACACTCTCCATAGATTGAACATTTTCAGGATGCTCAATCCCTGCTTGTTCAGTCATAGTGTGATTTCCCCAACCTGTTCTTCCTTAGCTTTCTCAGCCTCAGCTTTCTCATTGTCTATTGCTCTATCATTTTCATCATTACTGGAGATGTCTTTAATTTCATCATCAGAATATGAACTTGAACTGCTCGAACTGCCACTAGGCTCATCAGGAATCGCTGGAGTCACTCTAGATCCTTCATTTGGGCCTTTCTAATTTAGCCAATCAGGAACCTCTAGAGTCACACTAGATCCTTCACCTAAGCTCTGGGTCGTTGTTGAAGAATGTATTCTTTTTTGCTTGCTTTCTTTGCTTTCCTCAATTATAGCAAGAATTCTGTAGGTTCTGACATTCTTTAAACTCCTTTTAGCTTCTTGGAGTGATCCAGAGCCTCTTCATCTGATTCTTGGTGAACTTGTCTACCAATGACAACTACAATTTGTCTTCGTACCAATGGAATCTCATCCTCCTCTTTTGTTTCTTCAGAATCCACAGTATCAGCTTCTACTCCTTTAGATTGAGCCGATTCTTCAAATACTGTCTCTGACCATTTCTTCTTTGGAACCTCTATATTCTTTAAAGCCACTTTAAGGTCTTTCTTGGTAATCATCCATTTACCTTTACCTTTACCTGTTGCTGGTTGAGTTCCTAAAGACTTTGTCAGATATTCAGCATATACAACTGAAGCCTTGATATCATCATTCAGCATCACTGTTGGAATTGGCATTCCAAAGACTGGATCTTCTGCCCCCTTGTTTGCAAACTTCAGATTTCCAAGAGTTGGATCAATCTTAATGATATGTTGATAAGAGTGAAGTCTCTTGGATATATGGTTGTTCTGGGAGAGAATGTGTTTAATGATCAGCTTGGTAAACCTGGAGAATGGCAATAACTCTTGCTTTTGCTTGCTATTCTTTTTAGAGTCAATCTGGAACCTGAACTCCTCCTAAATGAGTTCAACAAAGTTAACATTCTCACCAGTGACCATTTCCTATAGAATCTGAAGCATTGTGAGTCTTGGTCTATCATATGCAGTAGCCTTCCCTGTCAAACACTTGTTCAGCATGGTCATGAATGTTCTCCAGGGTTGGTGCATGTTGTTAATTTTTATTGATGATATGGTAGAGATATGTTCAGTGTTTTCAAGATGGTTGATGAAAGAGATGATATCATTTTCTGATGGAAGAGTAACAAATGTAAGATCAAAAACTTCGGGATTTATTTGTAAGGCTTCACGAAGCAAGTCTGCATTTACTTGGAAGTTCTGATCATCCAGTGTGAAGATATAAGCCTTGGCAGTTATGTCATAATGAACTGTGTGTCAGAACTATTGCATGTTGATCTCTAGAGCATCAGCAATCCTTATGAAGGTATTAAAGAATGAATACTGTTGGAGAATATCAAGACACGCTTTATAGATGACATCAGGTTGAGTTTTCTCCAAATCAATCATGAAATTGCCGAGTCTAATCTTGATTTGTTCATCTATTGGTACCAGAAGTGCATCAAACTTGTTTAGTTTTTGTTGTTGATCGTCTTGTTCTTCGTTAGCCATTGATTATTCTAAGATTGTCAATACAGGTTCATATATATGACAATAAAAGCATAGAGTTGAATGATTCGTCATTTGCGTTTTGTTGGATGCTTGATTTAGTGACACGTTGTTTAATCCATTTTAAGTTCAAGTTTGTTAAAGTCAAACTTTAGTCAAAGTCAAAGGTCAAAGTCCATGGTCAAAAGTTAACATCAAGGTTAAACAATCCATATAAAGACAAATCAATCCAATGTAAATCCAAACAGTCCAAATTGTGTCTAAACAATCCAAATTACATTTTGTGGTTCAATTATAACTTTATATTTCTTGCTTACACTTTACTGATTGAAGATTTAAACACTCTTGCACTTCCACTCACAACTTTTCTTAAGACTTATAGCACTGTGGGCAAAAGGCACATTTGGTCCTTGTGGTTTATTAGCCTAAAGTTTCTAAGCCACAAATTATAAATAAGTCCCTAAAGCTTTAAACTAATGACATCTAAAGCCCTTTGAGTTAATAGATTAACTCCCCCATCAAATTGTGATCCGTCATTTATCAAAAACTTTATCCGTTGATTCTGTTGATTGTTTTGAAAGACCGTTTAAAAAGATTATTTGTGAGCACTTTTCTCCCCCTCAAACAATGACCCGTTTTCTATTTAAAGAGCTGTAGTCGTTGTTTGAGTGATAGAAATGATCTTTTTAAATCTTTTTTTGATTCATGAAAACACTGATTATTTTGAAATAACAGCTTTTTCACCAATAAAAATAAGATTTCTTTTATTTTGAAAAACAAATGCACTGACACGTACACTTATTTTATAGAAAGTTTAGGTTGTGTAGCAAAGTATACACAAGCATTTGCATGATCATGAAGTATATCATGCCCGAGAAACTGAATTCCTGTTAAGAGGTCAAGTTATCTTTTTAGCGATATACTTTCCTTTAAGATTGAAACCGGGTTGTAGTCTGAAATAACTGCAAGCCAATGCCATGTTTTGAAAATAGTTTGAACTTCTGCTCGAACTTTATTTACAACTCCATGTCATTATTAAATGACATTTCTAAAGCCGTAAATATTATCGATTCTATAAGACATGTCATGGAAAACAAATTTTTGGATTTTCTGATTTTTTTTTTAATTTTCTATTTTTTTCTTAATTTTATATTTTTCTATTTGCTTTTTCATAAGATCTATTCTAAGAAATAAAAAATCTTTTTGAGTTTTTATATTTTTATATATTTACATAGGATACATGAAGAGGTACCACCATCACTCTTTATTTTCTTCTGCCAGACTCTTAAGTGTTTCTCTAGAGTGTTTCTGAACTGTTTTCATCCCAAGCTTGTTAATCAGGAATTCAAAATCTTTCCCTTGGAAACACTTTGGTGAAGAAGCCTGCCAACTAATACGCAGTCCAGCCTAAGTAAAGTTCAACCACACCATTTTCGACTTGTTCTTTGATAAAGTGATATCGGACATCAATATGCTTCGATCTTGAATGCTGGACATTGTTACAGCAGAGAGCGATAGCACTCTTGTTATCACAGTACATAGGAATTTTGTTGATAAATTGATTCAAGGAGTGGTACCATTGTAAGTGTCTGAGTCTCAGTGTACGTAGGTTCGTTCAGCAGATCAGACATTTCTACTTCAGTAGGTTCATTCAAGAATCTGTTGTAATCTTCCTGAGAAGTAGTAGTGACATTGGGGTTGTGAGGTTGAAGCTCTGGTTGTGGTTGCACTGGCTCCTTGTCATGTACTAGAATTCCAACACTCGCTGTCTAATCTTCTCCAACATCAAAGTCTTTGTCAGAATCATCATTGTCATCTCCATGATCAAAATCTTTATCGCTTTTAGTCTTGTCATCATCACTTGAGTCCCATATGGAATTATCAAAAGAGTCACTATGGTCAGGAGAATCTGGTGCTGCACCTAAGCCTTCACCTGGAGCCTTTATGATTTATTCCATAATGCGTTCTTGTTTGCTTTCCTTTGCTCCTTTCTTTAAATTCAACAATAACTGTGCATTAGGTGATATTTGTTCATGAGCTTTTAGCTTAACCTTCAGCTGAGCATCATATGCTTCATATACTTCCTTGTTCACTTCCTTTTCAAGCACCAAAGCATCATGTTTTATCTTCAATCTCCTTTCCTTTTCTCTTTGCTGGTGCTCTTCCAAATTGATTAACATAGCTAAATCAAGAGCTTGATCAGGATCTTCAAGAAGATTATCATCAACTGTGATTGTTCGAGATATTCTTAGAACATCAGTTGTTTTCTTCTTAGGAACATTTACTTCTAAACCTCATTTTATCATGTAACCTTTACCTTGACCCCTTCTAAGAGTAGGAGCACTAGACTGTGCATTTGGATAGTTAGCCAAATAGTTCAAATAGACATCAGAATCCTTTATTTCCCTACTCATCATTGCCTTTGTTATGGATATTTCGAATGTAGGCTTACCTTTCGGTTCTCCCTTAGCTATAAACTTTAGTTTCTCTACCAGTTCTTCTTTACTGATTTTGTGCATAACAGAGTCTGAATGTTTGTTTAGGTTTTCATTCTGAGCGTAAAGGTGATCGATGATGAGTTTGGTGAATCTAAGATAAGGTAGTATTTCTTGTTTTGTGGCTTTGTTCTTTCTATTATTGATTTGGAACATAAGTCTTCCTAGATTAGTTCATCAAAGTCTAAATTTTCTGAGTTAACTAGTCCCCATAAAATCTGCGCTATCACTTCCCTTGCTCTATCAACTTCGAAGTATTTCATAGTCAAGCACTTGTTGAGGATGCTCAAAAATGTCCTCCAGGGTTGATGTAATTTGTTGACCACCACTTGTGAAATTTCTGTCAAAGAATCTGCATAGCCCAGTTTCTTGATGAAAGTAACAAGCTCGCCTTGACAAGGTGGTTTAACAAACGATTGGCTAGTTGTCTGGGAGAGGTTTTCAAAGCACGACGAAGCAAGTCAGCTCCAACTTCAAATTGTTGGTAGTCCAAATGATAGTAGTATCGCTTGTTGGTCTCATTCTTGTAAACCGTGTGCTAAAACTATTGCATATAAATCTCAGGAGCATCTGTTGTGAGAGTTATTGCATTATATATTGAATATTGCTTGAGGATATCCAGAGAAAGGTTGAAGAGTGGCTCAGCATAGACTTCATCTGGATTGATCCTCAGGTTGCTTACATTGACTGCAACTCTCTTGTCACTTAGGCACAATTCCTCTTCAATTCTCATAGGTTGTTGAGCCATTTGAAGTATTGAGACAAAGAGTTGAATGAGTTAATGTGACAATAATACAAACTTAAAGCATTTATTGATATTTTTGTCTCTTTCCAGTCTGTCTGTTTTGTATGATCGAGCAATTCTTTTTTATCATACTTTTTTCATTTTCTTTCTCATGTGCCTTATACTTTCTTTTTCTAACACATGTTTTACGCTTTATTCTTTTTTGTATCTTTTGTATGTTCTTGCATTTCTTTTATGAACATACACTCATTTGCTTTTTTGCGTACGATTTTTATCTCTCGTTTAGTTTTTGTTTATCCTCACCAAAACACTTTAGATAATATTTCTACAAAATAAAAAGATATTACACGAATGAGATATTTGATATTTCTCATGCTAAAAGTGTTCATCTAACAATCCTTTAAAGAAATAAAATTTGTTTGATTCATTGCAAAAACTCTCAAAAATCATTTAATTCGCATGAGAGTAAGATTTCTTTTTAGTAATCATTAACCTTAAGTCCCAAAGATTCACTAATTTGTTAAAGGGATGCATTATCAGCTTTTAGGTGATAACTAGCCCTAATAACCATCTTGATTTATCAGTAACTTTTAGTCAAAAATTATTTCAAAGTAGTCTTAAAAGCAAGTTTTCTTTTGAAATTTCCTAACACTTGTCAAAAACATTCAGCACTATGCTACGTGGACTAGTTAAGAGATACATTATCAGCTTTTAGGTGATAACTAGCTCTAATAACTAACTTGATTATGATATACTCTCTGTTGATGATAGTTATCAAGTTATCTCAAAATCATTCGACAAGGGCATTTGTGTTATGTTTGAAAATCAATAGACACTGATATGTGAAAATCTGTAGAAATAAATTTTATAAAATCATAACGTATCATGTCTATTATAATTTTATAGAAAAGTATCACAAAATAGATAAGATGAAGCACAATATCTTAAGCAGATGGTCACTAAGTCGCTAGCACGGTTTCAGATACTCTCAAACGGATGCAACTCGAACGATGCTACCAACGTTCTTGAATGTCCTAGACCGGATGCAACTCAGATCGATGACGCGCTTTTTGATATACTCAATCAAACACAACATTTCTATTATAACACCCTTATATTTGAGAAAACTTAGTTGACATCGAAACACTCTTATATTTTTAAAGCGGAAGGTCACTCAGTCGCTGACGCGGTTTCAAATACTCTAAGACGGATGCAACTCGAACGATGCTAACTACGTTCTAAAAATACTTTAGACCGGATGCAACTCAGATCACTGACGCGTTTTATGATATAGAAGTATTTGATGTTAACTAGATTTGAAAAAAATCAGACACATTGGATTGCATTCTTTTTTTATTAGCGTGACAAAAGCATTCATTTTTACAGTCGGTTGTTCACGAAAACAGTCCAAGTCCAAATTGTGCATATGAAAGATAGTCCAATTTGATACAGTCTAATAAGTCCAATAGTCCAAAATTTATTTTGACCCTTTTATAATATCTGTTTTTGAACCTTTGATTAAACCGCAACATTTTTGAACCTTTATAAGTTAAACCGTAAATTTTGAACCTTTATGAGTTAAACCGTAAATTTTGAACCTTTGAAGAGTTAAACCGAAAAATTTAGTATCAAAATCCTAAATCGCAACATTTTGATAAAAAAATTTAAATCGCAATAATCTTAAACCGCATGATTTTATTCAAATCGCATGGTTACTCAACCTTTAAAACCGTAACTTTTTCTTAAATAGCAAAAGTTATTCATCTTATTTCGCAACTTTCAAAACTTAAACCACAATTTTTATCAACACAAAATCTCAAATTTTGCATTCAAAATTCTTTCCTAAGTGATAACCACTTTTACAACAATATTCTAAACACTTTTAGACATAAGATTTGCATACAAACACGATCAAATCTACTTGTTTTATTAAACCGCAAATTACAATTAATCAAATACTTTGATTTTAAGAATCAATCATTCAAGATAGTGATTCTATGGCATGATTATACTACATTTATCCTCTTTAAGACAGCTCCATACTCCAAATCAAAAACCCCTTTGATTTCGACTGAAAACGTAATTATGATCAATCCTAACTCTTTCATGTGTTTGATTCGATTTAAAACAAATTGGCAATCACTATGACACATCCTAAGGAACCCTAAGCCTATGGTTAATTGTACTAAATCACAACTTTATTTATTAAGAACCCTAATTTGATTCTCATTGATTTCGAGTGATTTATGATAAAGCACACCAATTCCTTTAAAACACATGTTATATGAATGATTATGAAGCCTTTTGAATCTTTACCTTTTGTTTAAACACGAGTTCTTGAAATCGAATGGATTCTTGCGGTTTGAGAAGAAGAAAAATAATAAAATTGTTTTTTGATAATGAACTAAACCGTAAGATTTAGTTGATATGGGTGGAAGTTTTAGGTTTTGGCAGATTTAGTCCCTGGGGTTTAGAAAACTTTGTAAACTCTTTTTAAACTTTACCTTAGTCTTTTAAAAAACTATTAGATATTGTCAAATTAAGCCCTTGTAGTTTCTATACCCTAAAACACTTATTCCTAAATTAATTTTAAGCTTTAAGTTTATAACTTATGACATTTTAAGCCCTTAGAGTTAAAATAAATTAACTTTCCCTCAAATTATGTCCCGTTAAGTAAAAAACACTTTTTTTCGATCCTTTTTCATGTCTTGTTTTGAAAACACTGTGACTTATAAATTTTGAAAGCTCATTTCTCCCTCTCGAACAAAAACCCGTAGTTTATTTAAAGGTTTGTTGGATTTGTTCAAAAGTTTGAATTCTCTTTTAAGCACTTGTGGAAAATTTCATTGTAAAGCACTGTCTCCCCCTCGAACAAAGACCCGAGCCTATTTAAAGTTTTTTTGGATTTGTTCGAAAGTTTGAATTTTCTTAAAAAACTTTTCCATTGATGACAAAACTGATTCTAATTTATTTTCTAGCTTTTAACAATTGAGCGACCCAAACAAAATTTGTAAGATCATTTTTAAAGGAAAAATTGTTCGGGTCAAAGAAGATTTCTCTTCTTTTCAAAGAATAAATGTACTGACACGTACACTTATCTTATCTAGAAAGCCCCGGGTTGTGCACTAATTTGTACACAAGCCTTTTCTTGATTTTCAAAACTTTGAAGGATTTGATTTATAAACTCAAGACAGAAAAGATTTCTCTTTTCGTTGTTCTGGATAAACGCACTGAAGTGTACATTTTTCTTTTAACTGAAGACCGGGTTGTTATCTGAAATTTAATAACAAACCATTAAAAATATAGAAATGACATGATTTAAAACATTTAAACTCTCGTTTGAACTTTACTTACAATATCGTGTCATTATTGAATGACATTTCTAGGATCGTAAATATTATCGATGCCGAGAGACATGTCGAGAAGATTATTTTTCAGTTTTTAAATTTTTGATTTTATATTTTCTTCTTTTGGTTTTATATTTTGTATTTTGTTTTTGAAAAATATTTTAGATAAAATGAAAATCTTCTTGAGATTTTTGATAAAATATTTTACATATGATACAAAGGATACAAGAAGTAGTAATTAAATTACTCTTCGTCTGACTCTGCAAGATTCTTTAGCTTTTCCAGAGTTATGCTCTGCATTCCAAGGCGATTGAGTAAAAACTCAAAGCGTTCTCTTCCGAGTGCTTTAGTAAAGATATCTGCGAGTTGGTATGCGGTCTTGACAAAGTAGAGTTCAACCACTTCATTCTCAACTTGCTCTTTGATAAAATGGTACGAACTACAATGTGTTTGGTCCTCAAATGCTGAACAGTGTTACAATATAAGGCAATTTCACTCTTATAATCACATTACAATAGGATTTTGTTGAAGTCGAATCCATAGTCTATCAACTATGATCGCATCTATAGGATTTGTGCACAACAACTAGACAAGGAAACGTACTCCGCCTCTATAGTAGAGATTACAGTACACTTATGTTTCTTGGAAGACCAACTGACTAACTTCTCCCCCAAAAATTGTGCACTTCCCAAAGTACTTCTTCTTGTATCTTGGCAACCTACATGATCTGTATCTGCGAAAGCTGTTAGATCAAATTTGGTGTCCTTTGGATACCACATGCCTGTAATAATGGTTCCTTTTAGGTACCGAAAGACCCGTTTAACCGTAATTAGGTGCTTCTTGGTAGTCTTTCTCTGGTACCGTGCATACATGTAGACAACGAAAACAAGGTTATATCTACTTGTGGTGAGGTACATAAGGGATCCGACCATACTACGATCTCGAGTAGTGTCAACTTGAGTCCCTTGTGGATCCTCATCAAATTTTGACCTCTCCACCGTGGGAGTGTCAACAACATCACAGTTTTCTAAACCATATTTCTTATGCATTTCAAGAGCATATCTAGACTAGTTTATGAAGATGCCTTTAGGATTTTGAGAAACTTGTAGTCCTAAAAAGAATGACATTTTTCCTCTCAGATTGAACTATGCCTTTTGAAGCATACCTTGCCTCGTCTAATTGCCCTCGCTAAATCATGATTGAATGTCTCATTTTCCTCTTTCTTCTTTATGATATTTGACACCATTCGTCTGATCATGGCTAAGACTCACTAACATTCTCTTTGCCACCAGGATCCCACTTGCAGGTTCCAGGCTTACTGGCCTATAATCCAGATTGATCTATTCAGATTTAGGAAACACCATCGACATCTTAAAACGTGAGCACATTTCTTTAGCAAGTTTGTCATAGAAAATATGGTTAGTGGAAGCAAAGATAATGTCATCGACATAGATTTGTACCAAAAGTATATGCTTTCCTTCCTTTCGTTTGAACAATGTCATATCGACTGCACATTTGATGAACTTCTGAAAGAGTAAGAATTCTGACAGCAAGTCATACCAAGCCTGTGACGCCTGTTTCGTGTCACACCCCGACAATGGCGGAAACTCGAGAATGCAACATAATGATCAATCATAACACAAGATACAAAATAGAGAAAACTACAATGCATAAACTTCAAGTGTTACAAAGACCATCAGCCTCGAACAACCTCGAGTGATGTCCCAAATCACTATCAAAATCCACAATCTCTTACATATATCCAAAAGCCCTCACAGGGGTCCAAATCCAAACTTAAACCAAAATTTCCAAATACTAAAGCCAAATAAAATAAACAAGCAAGACTTCACATGAAAATCCACACGGGATACTTCTAAGCTTGCTATCACACATCACCAAACTATTCCACTTTTACTTCACCTAAAAATGATACTCGAAAACGTCAACAATAATGTTGATGAGCTTGTAGGTTTGACCTCAAACCCAAAAGCTGTGCCAGTATTTCAAACAGTGGAAAATAGTGCTATATGACAATGAATATATGCAAACAATCCCTGACATACATAGCATCCCGTAGTGTATCACCTATATTCACTTAAGCACTAGAGGGCCTAACCAGCTGGGCACTAAAATTTAGGGTGGGACCACACACAAAACTAGGGTAGGCGTACCCTTACCGCTCGAATAATACACAAATACTGAGTAGGCGTACTAACTAATCCAAACAATCATCGGGACAACATACATATTAGCTTAGGCATCCATACAGCACATATTTGTCGCAAAAATCAAAAACACAATTTCACACAGTCATTCAAAACATTCTCAAAAACACATTTGAGTTATCATTTTCTCTCTAACAGAAAAAACTAAATGCAAAGGTCGATATTGGTATTTTTGTTGGTTACGCGCCCGCAAAGAAATCTTTTAGAATCTATAACAGGATAACCTGGAAAATTATGGAAACTATTCATGTGACATTTGATGAGCTGGCAACAATGGCTTCTGAATAGTTTGGTTCAGGACTCGGGCTTCAATTAATAACTCCTGTAACATCCAGATCAAGACTTGTTCCAAACATTATTCCTCAACAACCTTGTAATCCACCAAATAGAGATGATTGGGATCTATTGTTCCAACCCATGTTCGATGAATACTTCAATCCTCCAACTATTGATGTCTTTCCAGTTCCAGTAGCTGTTGAACTAAGGATTGTTGATATAGTCGATTCACTTGTGTCTACGTCAATTGACCTAGATGCACCATCAACAAGTATCCCATCAACACAAGAACAAGAACATTCACCAATCATTTCTCAAGGTTTTGAAGAATCACCAAAAATACCACATTTTCATAATGATCTACTTCATGAAGACTCGAATTCTCAAGGATCGTCATCGAATGTGAGACCATCCCATACTCTATTTCAACACCTTGGTAGATTGACTAAGGATCATCTAATAGCAAACGTGATCGGTGATCCTTCTCGTTCTATCTCCAAAAGAAAGCAACACAAAACTGACGCCATGTAGTGTTACTTTGATGCCTTCCTAACTTCTGTAGAACCAATAACTTCAAACAAGCAATGACCGAACCATCTTGGATTGATGCACTACAAGAAGAAATTGATGAATTTGAAAGACTACAAGTTTGGGAATTGGTTTTGTGTCCAGATAAAGTGATGTTGATCAAACATAAATGGATTTACAAGGTCAAGACAGATGAATTTGGCAGGGTACTAAAGAATAAGGCTAGATTAGTTGCTCAGGGATTCATGCAAGAGGAGGGAATCAATTTTGAGGAATCATTTGCACTGGTTGCAAGAATAGAGGCCATCTGTATCTTCGTAGCAAATGAAGCCAACAAGAATATGATAATTTTCCAAATGGACGTCAAAATGGATTTTTTTAATAGCGGCTAAAAGAAGAGGTCTATGTTTCTAAACCAAAAGGATTTGTTGATCAAGACAACCCATCGCATGTGTATAAGCTCAAAAAGGCCCTGTACGGTCTCAAACAAGCACCACGTGCATGGTACGACATGTTGTCAAGTTTCCTCATTTCATAACATTTCTCCAAAGGTGCAATTGATCCAACACTCTTCACACGGAAAGCAAGAAACGACTTATTACTGGTATAAATTTATGTTGACTATAATATTTGCATCCACTAATACTGCTTTGTGTAATGAGTTTACTAATCTGATGACCACTAAGTTCAAGATGTCGATGATGGGGCAAATGTCATTCTTTTTAAGATTACAAATTTCTTAAAGTCCTAGAGGCATCTTCTTAAACCAATCAAAATCTGCTTTTGAAATTATTCAAAAATATGGTTTGCTAACTAGTGATTCTGTAGACACATCTATGGTAGAAAAGAATAAACTGGATGAAGATCTATAGGGGACACCAGTTGATGCTACACTTTACCGTGGCATGCTTGGATCCCTCATGTATCTGACGTCCAGTAGACCCGACCTCATTTATGCAGTCTGCTTATATGCCTGGTATCAGGCAAAGCCTACCAAAAAGCACTTAAATATTATTAAGCAGATCTTTCGATACCTAAAGGGAACCATTAAGATGGGTTTTTGGTACTCAAATGATACCGGTATGTCTCTAACATCATATTCAGACGCATATCATGTGGGGTGTCAGGACACTAGATGAAGTACATCCGGAAGCGCTCAATTCTTAGGTGATAAATTTGTTAGCTGGTCTTCTGATAACATCAAATAACGTCTATTTTATAGCATTATTTATCCCATGTAATTAACTCATTTTGTATAATTATTACAAAGAATTGTTACTTAATCAGTCATATTTGAGAATTGCAGTAATTATGGAGTACTTGGTGAAAGTTGACTAAAAGACACGCATTCTGGCGCTTAAACAGAGATATTTTGAAGATTACTATTCTGAAGACCAATACGCCGTATCCATCAAGAACGATATGGCGTATCTGTGCCTACACTCACCAAAGACCACGAAGGTAACAAGACCAATACGCCGTATCCAGGAAAGCCAATATGATGTATTCAAGCTATATGTGAATAAAATATTCTGGAAGATATCGAACGTGGTTCCTACTCCAAGAAACCCCTAATACGCCGTATCCAAGACATTGGATACGCCGTATTGAGAATGACTTCAGACCTTATAAATAGAAAACTCAAAAACAAGTTTTAAGTGTACAAAATCATATTCTCGATACCTAAACCATAAGAGTAAATATTCAGAGGAGAAATAGAGAAGAATAGGTCGAGCAACGCGATTAATTACATAGGAGACAACGTGTAATTTCTTATACTCTTGTAATCATTCAGTTTTTGGTATCATTCATTAACTCGGTTAGTTTACCTTGGCTAAATCATTACTTTCGTATTAATTATGACGTTTGAAGGCTAATACCTTCGGGTATTAGCCATTGTTATGAAGATCTTAATGTTTGTTTTGTTTATCTTGATTTCTTAATTTATCATTGAATTGCTTGTTTATGTTAATCAATATACTTGTTTACGTGCTTTTGTATGCGACCTATCATTCAACTAGATCTAGTGATACATACCAAGTAATCTAGATGCTGGGATAGCTCTTCATATAGTGATTTATACATCTAGACCAATAGGATCATAATTAATGACCTATCTTCACCCTTTGATTGTGAGCTTAGTTGGGCCATAAGGTGATCTTGGTATCAACGAGAACGTTCTGATTCATTGGTAAAGACTTGGTTAGTGGACTACTAGTGTATGAATTGCCATTAAGCAGTGAGTGGGTAAAGTCTCTATGAGCTAGGGTTTAACTAGATCACCATTTCCTTAATCCCTAAGATAGATTATAATCAGCAAATAAGGATGCTTTATGCGGATGCGTTTAATTGTGACAGAATTCTTCATGTCTAGGTCTTAGGAAGAAGTAACGCCTAAGTCTTAAGAATGATATGCCGCCTCAAGATAAGTAATCATTGCACTAATAATTGCCGCCTTCGAGATAAGTAATCATTGCACTAATAAACAAACCAACGTTCTGATTATATTAATGATGGCTAATATAGTTTTCTTATATTTGGCTAGACCGCTCTTTTATCTACTATTAATTTGCTTGCATGAGTTAAAGTGTCTTGAATTGGTTTTAGTCACCACAAAACCTGCGCCAGTCTCTCAGACTGAAAACCCCCCTTTTCCATTAGATTTAAGATTAACATAGGTTTAGCATAGGTTTCGCATAGATTAGACTAACTTAGATTAGAAAAACCAAAGTATTAATAAATTGAAAGATTTACTTGCTCCAAGTGATCGGGGGGGGGGCGGGGGGGGGGGGGGGGGGGTGGGGACACCCTACTTACCATGAACTCTCACTGGAACCGGGTACATGCCCGTTAAAGTGTTAATTTTGGTTAAGTGGCCCAAAACATTAAATTTAAAACTTGGAATCATAGTTTAACACCACAAATACGACATGTTAAGTTTTTGGCGCCGCTGCCGGGGAGTGAGAATTAAATCTTAATTTTTATTTGCTTATTTTGGCTTTTTAGTATTAGATTAAGATTACCCTTAGAATTAGTTCATTGAATTAGATTAGTTACATATTCATGTCTGATGCTAAATTGTGTTTGTATGAATAGACGTGATAAGTTATTTGGCGGCTTTCTTGCCCTAGTAAAGTTCATTACAGGATGGAAAAACCCAAAACTTTACTATGGAAAGTATACATCAGGTGACTGAAGAAGAAAAGCTCGAAAATGTGGGAAAGTGTTTAATTGGGAAACTGCTAGGTATGGTAAGATCTGGTATGATGAAGACGTTCTCGACCTTAGATCCGTTGAAACTGAATTCCCGGCCACAGTCTTCAATGGTAGTTTGACATTAAATGAAACACCTTCTTGTGAACCCACAGTAAGTTCTCACAACGGTGAAATTGACTTTAGAATATCATTTGACGAATCCGACGATAAAGATTACACGGTGGTTTTTGACAAAAACTCGTTTTCTTATAAAATAATTTCTACCAGTGATTTGAAAACGGATTCGAAAAAAGATAATGAAAAAGTCAATAAGCCTTTATTTTCATCACCCGAGCCTGTGGTCAGTTGTATTAACAATTTAGACTTTTTTAAAGAATTTGAGAATAAATTTCGAGCCATTGTTTACAATGATGCTCTAATGTGTAAATCGGATCTCTCAACTGAACCAACTTTATGCCCTCAAGATATCGATGAATTTGATTTAAAAGATGAAGCCGCATTGTCCGAATATGATGAAGTGGAACAAAGCGTTTTGTACTTTAATGATCTATTCCATTTCAATATAATTTATCCCGATGATCAAAAATCAGATAAAGGGGGATCTTAGTGATTACTAGATTGAGATTTCTTCTCTGGCAGGGACTTTTTAGAGGAGCTCCCATCATATTACTTAAATCAAAGATCCATTTCAGAGGCTGTGCCACATATTGATCTCTTACAACATTTTTGGAAGGGGGTAGGCACCTAAAAAGGGGACTGCCACTGACCTATTTTACCTTCGTAGCATAGACCAAGGGGCAACTAACGTCCTGTATTTGTTGGCATAATACTTGTTCAGGCATGCTGAAGGGAGGAAGAGCGGTGCCAGGTTATCTAGAGGGCATTTTATTAGACGTCTTGCTCATCACTTTGGTCTGATGAGTGATGATGGGTTGAGAGGATTATCTATTATGGCAGTGGTGTTTCCATTGATTGACATGGGTGAGCTTGTTAAGCTCAACATCTGCATTGAGATAGGAGATGACTAGGCTTGGGTAGCCCTGAGACCAGAGAGGCAGCAGGTTGCTACGGCTGGTGCCCCTGGAGCCGCTGAGGATGCTCTTGCAGTCGATGAGGGTGTTCAGGCTGATCCAGCACCCATACAGGTACCTTAATAGCCACTACCACCACCTCATGCCTGCGGTAGGACTATGCTCTCAGTGATTAGAGAGACTTGGAGGAGGAGGTGCAGGGGTTATGATAGGATTTCCAGGACTTTTACAAGGTCTTGTTGGGACCGTGATCTTATATTGATTGTACCGTTCAGGGGAGACTCTATTCATCGGATGATTAACATGGTATGACATCAGCTCATGGAGGATAGGCGGGCAGACATAGCAGGCCAATCATGGACCTTTCGGAGGAGCTCACCATCAACATTCCAAATGATGCACCTAAGGCAGAGGATTGGTGAGGCCAGGACGACTTCCACTGCCCACAGCATCCAGACCCATGCATTTCTCTACTCCGTATCTTTTGTACTTTTATCCTCTGTACATTTATATTATTTGTATCATGTTGTACCTAAAACTGCTTATCTTTTGACATATATATTATGGTATGACGCTTTGATCTTGTATAAGAGTGATTGAAAGCAAAGCAATGGCTGTAAGTTCAAACACCATAGTTCGTGAATATGTTACGGAACCAAGTAGGTTATCCACACCAAAGAGCAGAATGGAGAAGAGAGAGTGATTTCAAGTGTGTGAAAGATGAAGAAAAGTCTAACTTAAAGACTTCTTTGTAAATAAAAGTGCTTCATGGGAGACAACCTAGATTGTTATTTATTTTTATCGAGTCTGTCTTCCCAGACATCAATACGGCGTATTACGTTCCTATACATACGCGTATTTGAATGTCTGGACGTTATCAACCTTTATTTTTATGCACTTCCAAAATACATATTGTCAGTTCTGTCAATCGGCGTATTCTTGCACATCGATACAGCGTATTATTTAAGATCTGAACCCGTATTTAGTAATTTAGTTTAGTTTAAAATTAACTGTAGATACCGAGTAGGATTTTGCCATGTTTTTCCTGTTTTTGACAGGACCTGCGATGCAAGCAAAAGAAATCGACTGAAGTTGGTTGAAGTATCAATCATTCTAAAGTCCTATTTGTGATTGTAGTAATTGCTGCATCCAGACGCATTTACAACACACATTCCTGCTATAAATTAACTTGGAAGAATCTACCGAGCAAAATAATCAGGGGAGTTTCATCATTCTATTCACTTTTTAATTTACCATATTTATGTTTACGTTACACGAGGACGTTGTATTATTCAAGTGGGGGGATGGGAAATTAGAATGATACCTTGGTCCTATTTTTCACTTAAAATTCTATAAATTACTGGTCAAATTAAAAAAAATTTTCAGCATATCTTTTATGAATTACTTGATACATAACCCGCACACAATAACCCTTGTTAGATATTGTGAGGATTTAACCTTATTCGTTTCCAAATGTTTACCCAAATTCCATAAAAATATGAGTGTGCCGGTGATGTTGTAGACTTTAGAACTTGGCTTGGTATATCTATTCGAGACCACAATAATGAGTACTATGGATTTAGATGGAGTAACTTATTTAAATTGGTAAATTTTTAGGATTACACCTAAAAAGCCTTTACATGCTGTTTTATTAACTAACTACACTGGTTAGTTAACCCCCATATAAACCCTTTGTTTACTTTCATCTTAAGGGTAAGATATCCCTTGAACAAAACGGTAGAGCCATTTCCTTTAGGGAATTACACCAACTATCTGATTCGTTACACCTTTACACCTTAGCCTACCCTGTTAGATTATGTCCATTTATCAGTTGCTAGTTGCTTAAAGTGTAAAGTATGTATTTCCCGAGTCTTGTGTCAATTTTCTATCTTTGGTATGGTTGGGAAGAAATTTGCACATTGCAAATGGGAATGTATAAAGTAGTCAAAACTCATGTATTTTTACTACCAACGCAATTATTAGTACATTCAAAGAACAAAAGAATTACCGGAAGAATTATCCGAAGTTATTATGATCATGAAGATGGTGAAATTACACCGAGTTTCGTAGTATAGTGTTAGCAAATGAAAAAAAATGAAGAAAAAAAAGAGAGGAGGAAAGTTGGAAATAATTGCAAGAGCTTACACTGAAGAAATTATATGAAGGATCGATTATTCTGTTACTTCAGTTGATACGTGTTCTTAAATTCAACGATGTAACTATTTGTATAAAGTGGTTGATATATCACCAATTTGTCTTGTTAAAGGTTTGTATAGTATGGGAGTGTTGGGAAGTTGGACGGTTCGGCGAACGCCAACTTAGGTTGTCATTTTTGATCATGGATCAAGACGTTTGTAAATAGTTGTAGGTCTTTTTCCATGGTTAACAGTCGGAAAAAGTGTTTCTGAACTTATATCTTGGACCTAGTCAATTTGTGTATAACAAAACCGAGTTTCAGTGTCAACATTTATCCCGTGCTAAGATAATTAATTTATTCCTACGTAGATAGTCTATAGTAGTTTATATCCGTTTTGAGTGTACTTGATAGATTTTTCCTCTTATAGAGGTTCAGTTCAATCCGTGATTTAGTTTATATTAGTTGTTAGGGGGGGGTTGACATCTAAGAACGTCTGAAAATTTTTATCTCGTTGCTTCCAGAGTGTGTGATTATGTTATTTTCGTTATTTTACGACGTTTTCCTAAGTTTTTGTAAAAACCGTGTTTAAAGGTCGTGTTTTACGTGGTTTAACGATTATTAAACGTTTTAAAGTAAAATTAGTGGACGGATTTAAACATTTTATGTACCGTGTGGTGGACCGTGTCCTAGGTCGGCTAGGTAAAGAAATAAATAAACCATTTATATAACGTTGCAAGGACTAAATGAAATGCCGGGAATAAAGGTGTTAACGTTGTCAAAGTTTTCTTTTCATATATACTAACACACACACACACTTATAATACTTTTACCAAAAAATTTCACTCCTCCCTTTCTCTCCTCTTGTTGCCGTTCAAACACCAACACCAACACAAAATTCATCAACAAAAATTATTTACTTACATGCATTATGATCTATTAATAGATTATTAATCCCTGTTTAATCCTCTACATTTCCCACTAAGAAAATCCTACATGCACTAAGTTTTCAAGAAGTTGAATTTTTGGTGTGTTCTTGGTGATTTCGTGTATAAGGGGGTGATTAGTATAGCTAGATTAGTGTTTTTAGCAAGTTAGTTGATTGAAAAAGTTTGGTTTGTTTGGTTTTGGTTGCTCGTCCGATTTCAAAAGGAAGGGCGAAACCATATTTGATCTTTGTTCTAGCTTTGTCGCGGTTAAGACGTGAAGCAAGTTACGCTTGTTGAGTTGATTGATTTGGATCTTTTGCTTAAGGTAACCAAGGATGAAGGCAACGATGGCGTGGAGGTGTCGTGCGTGTGATGGATTTTATGGAAAGACTACTTGTGTGTTATGGTCTTTCAAAAACATTGTCTTAAGTTGTGTTAAAAACAATGTCTTTTAATTGAAACAATTGTATTTCAATGGTAATAGACGGTGGTTACGATTCCGTGGGGACCTAAACACATTTTTAACTCTGAATAATTATGAAACACATGTTTGTTAAACATCCCATTTGGGTCATTTTCTATTATCTTGGTAAATGGTGCTATTTAATAACATCCAATTGCTAATTTCCATTGCGCAACCCAATGTACGTTGGATGGGGTGTTACAAAGTGGTATCAAGAGCCTAAGGTTATAGAGAACTAGGTCAAGTCTTTTTGAAAACCTAAACTATAACGCTTTTACACACACGCCGAGACTCCTCGTTTCCATTGGTTACCTAAAGAAATAAAAGGTAAATTTGTTAATTGTTATGTATGGATATATGCTTACTTATGTGTTATATGTATAAATAGTTAAGTATGGATAAAATTATGCATGTGTTGGATGCATGAATTGCTATGTATTAGTGCATTTATGCATGTGTTGTATGCATATAATGGCATGTGATTATATGATAACTATTATTATATATGTTTGAAATATAATTGTGATATATTCGGATTGAAAAAGGTCGCGAATTGTAAATTTTTATTTGTTGCGCTTTTATGCGAACTGTTATTTTGAAAATAGTGTTCCAATAAGAATAAAAAGTGATACACTAATGGATAAGAATAAAAAGTGATACGTTATTGAATAAGAATAATAAGTGATACGTTATTAAGTAAGTATTGTATGATATTTTCTAGATTACCATGGTAAACGTAATTCCTCCTGATCATGTGGATGATGTACCTGTTGTTGAGCCGAATCAACACGATGATGTTCCTGTTGAACCCGAGCCTGTCTTAGTAGATGTAGATGAGGACCTGAAAGAAGACGAATTTGAGGAAGAAGAAGATCCTCAAGAAGAAGATGATGATATGGAAGTCGACATCGAGGAAGATGAGAATAAGCCAGAATTGACGTATCCTTATGAAGAGGTGGATCCTCTTAACCCTCTGTCGCCTTCTTCTGAGTCTGAACCTGATGATGAGATTGAGGTTGAGGATGCGGTTGAATCCGAGGATGAGACTATTCCTGCTAGCGTCCATGAGGTAGGTGAATCGTCTACTGCTCCTTTTCTTTATGAGGATAGTGATGGTCTATTGCCTGGTCTCATGATGAGGGATATTAACACTTTGTTTGGTCGGATGGATTCTTTTTCAAGACGATTGTGTGGTCACGAGACGGCACATGTATTGGTCGAGAAGAAAGGAAAAGCAAAGGACAAGTACTATGGTAAGTTGATTTTGGATTTAGGTAATGAAGTGCGTTCTAGTGTGTAGCAAGGAACGGCTGCAATGGAAAAGCTAGTTGAAAGGCTTGGTAATACTAAAGATAAGGTTGAGTGTAAGAAATTGAAGAAGGAACTTGAAGAAGAAAGGTTAAGCAACACATTCCTTCGTATGCAGAAAGAATAAGTCGAGAGAGATCTCTATTGGACTAGAGTTCGAGCTCATGAGTTTTATCAAGAGATGATTCGTAGAGGATTTGTGATTGAAGAAAGATCGAATGAAGCTATCAATGTTCCGATTGAAGATGAGAAGAGTCTATCATCTGAGTCGCGAGGATCTCCTCATGATTCGTAGTAGTTTAGTTTCAATTGTAGTTCCTTTTGTTGTGTACTCACTAAACTGAATCCTCAGTTAGTAGAATTAGTGCTATTTGTTGTAACGATTTGTATCATTTCATGAAACAATGCAACTATGTATTAACTCTTTTATGATGAAAAATGAATGACTATATTTTGATTACTACTTGATGTTGTATGACTGTTGTGGTGATTGATTTGTCATTATACCATGTTATGAGTATATCATGTGATGAATGCTTATCAAATTGCTTTCTATATGATGTGACAGAATCATGCCTCCAAAGTCTGCACCTATGACTCAAGCTGCTATTCGTTGAATGATCAAGGAAAGTGTTGATGCTGCTATTGCTGCTGAGCGAGCAAGGCAAGCAAATGTCAGAAATGATGCTAGTGGATCTAGGCCAGTTAGAGGTCAAGACACTGCACCTGCTGTTCGTGAGTGCACTTTTGATGGGTTTATGAAGTACAATCCTGCTGTCTTCCGTGGTGTTGAAGGAGCTGTCGAATTGCGAAGATGGTTCGAGAAAACTAAGAGTGTTTTTGAGATCAGTGAATGTGTAGAGGGTAAGAAGGTGAAGTTTGCTGCTACTACACTGGAAGGACCAGCTTTGACTTGGTGGAAAACTAAGGTTGCAACCATGGGTTTGGAGACTGTGAACCAAATGCCTTGGACTGAGATGAAGCAACTGATGACTACGGAATTTTATCCGATAGAAGAAGTTCAAAGAATGGAGCACGAATTATGGAACTTGAAGGTTAAGGAGTATGATGTTGTTGCTTATACTCAGAGGTTTAATGAACTGGCTTTGATGTGTCCAAGAATGGTAGAGCCTGAAAGAGTGAAGCTTGATGCTTATATCTAGGGATTGACTGATATTATCAAGGGTGAAGTGACATCTTCTAAGCCTGTTGATCTGAACAAAGCTGTACGTATGGCTCATAAGTTGATGGAACAGAAATCGCAAGCTAGAGATGTAAGAATTTTAGAAGGAAAGAAGCGAAAGTGGGAGAGCCTTCAAAGTGGAAATAGTAGTGGTAAGGGCAATCAAAAGGATAACTCTCGTCAAACTTTGCAGAATAGCCAAAAGCAAGGAAATGGGCAAGCCATGGTTACCGCTCCTACTGATGGAAAGCTTCCTTTATGTGAACGTTGTTTTACTGGCTATGTTTGTTAGTGTACGATCAAGTGCCACAAGTGTGGAAAGGTTAGGCACAAGGCAAGGTATTGTAAGGAGAAGAGTGTTGCCACGGGTGCTAATGCTCAGCCTGTTTGGACTTGTTATGATTGTGGTGAGCAAGGTCATACTAGGAACCGATGTCCAAAGAAGGTTAAGCAAGAAGAAGCTAGGGAAGTTTGTGGCCGAGCTTATGCTATTAAGGATGCCGAGCCGCAAGGTCCGAATGTGGTTACTGGTACATTTCCGCTCAATAATCGCTATGCTTTTGTTTTATTCGATTCGGGTTCCGATAGGACTTTTGTGGATACTAGATTTAGTTCCATGCTTGATATCGATCCGGTTAAAATAAGAGCTAGTTATGAGGTAGAGTTAGCAGATGGAAGGGTAGTTAGTACTAACACTGTTTTGAAAGGTTGCACTTTGAGATTAGTGAACCATATTTTTGAAATCGATCTTATGTTGATTGAGCTTGGTACGTTTGACGTCATCATCAGTATGGATTGGCTTGTTAAGCACGATGCCATTATCGTCTGTGGCGAGAAAGTTATTCATATAACATATGGGAACAAGATGTTGATAGTCGAGAGCGACAAGGGTGTGTCTCGATTAAAGGTCATATCGTGTATCAAGGCCCGTAAGTATGTCGAGAGAGGTTGTCATTTGTTTTTGGCACATGTGACGGAAAACAAGTCGAAGGAGAAATGAATGGAAGACGTGCCTGTAATTCATGACTTTCCTAAGGTGTTTCTTGAGGAGTTTCCAGGCTAGGACTACCACCGCCAAGGCAAGTAGAATTTCGAATTGATCTAGTACCGAGGGTTGCACCTGTTGCAGGTGCACCATATAGATTGGCACCGTCTGAGATGAAAGAGTTTTCAGTACAATTTTAAGAGCTGCTAGAGAAAAGATTTATTCGTCCGAGTTCATCACCGTGGGGAGCATCGGTGTTGTTTGTGAAGAAGAAAGATGGATCTTTTAGAATGTGTATAGATTATCGCGAGTTGAACAAGTTGACTGTCAAGAATCGTTATCCTCTTCTGAGAATTGATGATTTATTTGACCAACTGCAAGGTTCTAGCGTGTATTCTAAGATCGATCTGCGATTAGGATATCACCAGTTACGCATTAAAGAGGATGACATTTCGATCACTGCATTTAGGACTCGGTATGGTCACTTTGAGTTCCAAGTAATGCCGTTTGGATTGACTAATGCGCCTGCTGTGTTTATGGACTTGATGAACCGAGTGTGCAAGCCGTATCTGGATAAATTCGTCATAGTGTTCATCGATGATATTTTGGTTTATTACAAGGACGAAGAAGAGCATGGGAAGCATTTGAAGATTATTCTGGAGTTGCTTAAGAAAGAGAGATTGTACGCCAAGTTTTCAAAGTGTGATTTTTGGCTAGATTCGGTACAATTTCTGGGTCATGTGATTGATCGTAGTGGTGTTCATGTTGATCCTGCCAAGATCAAAGCCATTAAGAGTTGGGCTGCACCGACGACGCCAACGGAGGTGAGGCAATTTCTTGGATTGGCTGGGTATTATAGGAGGTTTATTGAAGGTTTTTCTTTGATTTCTAAGCCACTGACTAAGTTGACTCAGAAAAATAAGAAATACGAGTAGGGAAAAGAAGAAGAAGTTTTTCAGACATTAAAGCAGAAGTTGTGTAGTGCACCGATCTTAGCGTTGCCTGAAGGAATGGAATATTTCGTAGTGTATTGTGACGCATCTCTTAAGGGTTATGGAGCTGTGTTGATGCAAAGAGAGAAGGTGATAGCATATGCTTCTAGACAATTGAAAGTCCATGAAGATAATTACACTACTCATGACTTGGAGTTAGGAGCCGTTGTTTTCGCTCTTAGGTTATGGAGACATTATTTGTATGGAACGAAGTATGTGGTTTTCACCGATCACAAAAGCCTACAATATATTTTACATCAGAAAGAGCTGAACTTAAGACAACAGAGATGGATTGAGTTATTGAGTGATTATGATTGTGAAATTCGGTACCATCCTGGAAAAGCGAATGTTGTGGCTGACGCTTTGAGTCGCAAGGAAAGAATTAAGCCATTGCGTGTTCGAGCTTTGATGATGACTGTTCACAATGAATTACCGAATCAAATTCATGAAGCTCAAAAGGAAGCAATGAAGAAGAAGTATGTAAGGAAAGAAAATTTGGGGAGATTGATTAAGCCAATATTCGAATTTCGGCCTGATGGAACGCGTTGTTTTATAAATCGTGTTTGGTTGCCGCCATTTGATGGATTGAGGGATTTGGTTATGCATGAGTCGCATAAGTCCAAGTATTCCATCCATCCAGGATCGGATAAGGTGTATCAAGATTTGAAGCCGTCGTACTGGTGGCCGAATATGAAAGCGAATATTGCCACGTATGTAAGTAAGTGTTTGACTTGTGCAAAGGTTAAAGCTGAGCATCAGAAACCGTCTGGATTGCTACAACAACCTGAGATTCCAATTTGGAAGTGGGAAAGGATTACTATGGATTTTGTGAGTGGATTTCCAAGAACGCCGAGCGGGTACGATACGATTTGGGTTATTGTCGACCGACTGACCAAATCAACTTATTTCTTGCCAATGAAGAAAACAGATATTATGGAGAAACTCACGCGACTATACTTGAAAGAAATTGTGTGTAGGCATGGTGTTCCTGTTTCGATCATTTCGGATTGAGATACGAGTGACAGAACCGAGGTTGATCAAAGACATGCGTTGAGTGCCAGGAATGACTATAAGCCGATAGAGTCGTTTTAACATTCCATGAACCGAGAGCCGCCCAAGGACTGGACTCCACTAAGAGGTTCTTTCTCTCATGTCATTTCGCCCGCCCGTTTCATTTCCTTTTACCGAAGTTCGTTCAGTCGGTAAGCATCACGTTAGCTCTTCATATTTCCACTAAGAAAATCCTAATACACCATCTTAATCCTTGTTTAATCCTCTACATTTCCCACTAAGAAAATCCTACATGCACTAAGTTTTCAATAAGTTGAATTTTTGGTGTGTTCTTGGAAATTTCGAGTATAAGGGGGTGATTAGTATAGCTAGATTAGTGTTTTTAGCAAGTTGGGTGATTGACAAAGTTCAGTTTGTTTGGTTTGGGTTGCTCGTCCGATTTCAAAAGGAAGGAGGAAACCATATTTGATCTTTGTTCTAGCTTTATGAGTATTTTAATTGTGTTTTTGTGTTGATTAATTAGATATTATTACATATATATAGTTATTGCTAGATGATTCAAGTGCAAAATTTATTTGAAAGTATTTCGAGTATGAACATATGTTTGATAGTTTTGGTACATGTTTTTAGGCTAGTTAAACATGTTGGAATAGTTAAATTTTGATAAAAATGTGATTTGGTATGACTTTGGGTGGACTTCATTTGACCAGAAAGTTTGACTTGGTCATGGCGTGTTGAGAAATTTTTGAAATCTATTTTAGGCTTTTGATAATGATAAAGGATGTTCTAAGGTCAGTTTTGATATAAGGTGGGCCTTGTAACTCCTAAAAACGAACGTTTTACGGCCGAGTCAAGTTTGGGTATTTTTGGGGTAAAAAGTCAACTGCGAACTTTGACTTTTGAAAGTCAAACTTGCGTAAACTTTTGAATAAAGACTATAATAAGCAAAGGGTTCGTAATGTTAGTTAAATGATAACGAAATATGAGGTTCGGATTATATTATCCTTACTTTCGCAAACTTTCTAAAAATGGAAACTTTATGGAAAACGTTGTAATATTATAAAGAACGTCAATGAGAAAATGTTTGCGTCGCACTTGGAGATTTTAGTATATGATTGTATATACGTAATAGTAATATATATATATATATATATATATATATATATATATACTATCTTTATTTATATATTATATATTTATATTATATATATATATATATATATTGCAAGTATGCAATATATGAAATATTATACTTTTAGTCACGTACCACTATATATGTATTATATAGGTCGCGGTTAAGACGTGAAGCAAGTCATGTTTGTTGAGTTGATTGATTTGGATCTTTTGCTTAAGGTGAGTTCATAGCTTCGCTTTTGAACTGTTTTAAATATTTTTAAACCCATGAGGGGGATACATGTTTGTTTTATAAATCGAACACATATGCTTTTATGATATGCTGGACCCGATTATGAGATTGTTTCCGCATAAGTAGCTATTGTCGAAGTCCCTTATTTCATGAACTGTTAATTGCCTTGTGAGGTGAACGCTAATGCATTAAATAGATTTATTGGGTTTGACAACCCTGTCCGGGGTTTGAATCCTTGTGACCATCCTGTCAAACGGACATTTTGTATTTAGAAAGTAGTAGGTATATGACAATAATACCTTATTTTGGGGCACTTTAACATATGAAATGCCATATGTACTGTTAACGTTCGGTGTCATGAGCTTATTGCTTGATAGAAAAGAAGTTGCTATACATTGCATTTGTTGCTTTGTTTTTCCGAGAACTAATTATGTATTCAAAGATTATTGCTTACTGATTATTTTAAACTCTATGAATTTAACTCAACTTTGTTGTTGACGTTTTAAACATGTTTTTTTCCAGGTAACCAAGGTTGAAGGCAACGGATGGCGTGGAAGTGTGTGCGTTGTGATGGAATTTTATGGAAGGACTTACCTTGTGTTGTTCCGGTCTTTCAAAAACGATGTCTTAAGTTGTATTAAAAATAATGTCTTTTAATTGAAACAGTTGTCTTTCAATGGTTGTAATAGACGGTGGTTGCGATTCTATGGGGACCTAAACGCATTTTAACTCTGATAAATAATAGAACACATGTTTGATAAACGTCTCATTTGGGTCGTTTTCTATTATCTTGGTTAATGGTGCTATTTAGTAACATCCAATTGCTAATTTTTGCTGCGCAATCCAATGTACATTGGGTGGGGTGTTACAGAGTGGTATCAAGAGCCTAAGGTTATAGAGAGCTAGGTCGAGTCTTTTTTTTTGAAAACTTAAACTATAACGCTTCTACACGCACGCTGAATCTCCTCGTTGCCATTGGTTACCTAAAGAAAGAAAAGGTAAATTTGTTGATTGTTACGTATGGATATATGCTTACGTATGTGTTATATGTATAAATAGTTAAGTATGGATAAATTTATGCATGTGTTGGATGCATGAATTTTTATGTATTGGTGCATTTATGCATGTGTTATGTGCATAGAATGTCATGTGATTATATGATAACCATCATTATATATATGTTTGAAATATAATTGAGATATATTCGGATTGAAAAAGGTCGCGATTTGTGAATTTTTATTTTTTGCGCTTCTATGCGAACTGTTATTTTGATAATAGTGTTCCAATAATAATAAGAAGTGATACGTTATTAAGTAAGTATTGTATGATATTTTCTAGATTATCATGGTGAACGTAATTCCTCCCGATCATGTGGATGATGTACCCGTTGTTGAGCCGAATCAACATGATGAAGTTCCTATTGATCCTAAGCCTGTCTTAGTGGATGAAGACGAGGACCCGGAAGAAGACGAATTTAAGGAAGAAGAAGATCCTCAAGAAGAAGATGATGATATGGAAGTTGACATCAAGGAAGATGAGAATAAGCCGGAATTGACGTATCCTTATGAGGTGGATCCTCTTAACCCTTTATCGCCTGCTTTTGAGTCTGAACCTGATGATGAGATTGAGGTTGAGGATGCGGTTGAGTCCAAGGATAAGATTGTTCCTGCTAGCGTCTATGAGGTAGGTGAATCGTCTACTACTCATTTTCTTCATGAGGACAGTGGTGGTCTATTGCCTGGTCTTATGAGGAGGGACATTAACTCTTTGTTGGTCGGATGGCTTCTCTTTTAAAGCGATGATGTGGTCGCGAGACGGCACATGAACTGGTCGAGAAGAAAGGAAAAGCAAAGGACAAGTACTATGGTAAGTTGATTTTGGACTTGGGCAATGAAGTGCGTTCTAGTGTGGAGCAAGAAACAGATGCAATGGAAAAGCTAGTTGAAAGGCCTGGTAATACTGAAGATAAGGTTGAATGTAAGAAATTGAAGAAGGAACTTAAAGAAGAAAGGTTAAGCAACACATTCCTTCGTATGCAGAATGAACGAGTCGAGAGAGATATCTATTGGACTAGAGTTCGAGCTCATAAGTTCTATCAAGAGATGATTCATAGAGGATTTGTGTTTGAAGAAAGACCGAATGAAGCTATCAATGTTCCAATTAAAGATGAGAAGAGTCCATCACCTGAGTCGTGAGGATCTCATGATTCGTAGTAGTTTAGTTTCAATTGTAGTTTCTTTTGTTGTGTAATCACTAAACTAAATCCTTAGTTGGTAGAATTAGTGCTATTGGTTGTAACGATTTGTATCATTTCATGAAACAATGCAACTATGTATTATCTCTTTAGTGATGAAAAATGAATGACTATCTTTTGATTACTACTTGATGTTGTGTGACTGTTGTTGTGATTGATTTGTCATTATATCATGTTATGAGTATATCATGTTATGAATGCTTATCAGATTGTTTTTTGTATGACGCGACAGAATCATGCCTCTAAAGTCTGTACCTATGACTCAAGCTACTATTCATCGAATGATTAAGGAAAGTGTTGATGCTGCTATTGCTGCTGAGCGGGCAAGGCAAGCAAATGTCAGAAATGATGCTAGTGGATTTGGGCTAGTTAGAGGTTAAGAGACTACACCTGCTGTTCGTGAGTGCACTTTTGCTGGGTTTATGAAGTGCAATCCTGCTGTCTTTCGTGGTGTTGAAGGAGCTGTCGAATTACGAAGATGGTTTGAGAAAACTGAGAGTGTTTTTGAGATTAGTGAATGTGCAGAAGGTAAGAAGGTGAAGTTTGCTTCTACTACATTGGAAGGACCAACTTTGACTTGGTGGAAAACTAAGGTTGCAACCATGGGTTTGGAGACTATGAACCAAATGCCTTGGACTGAGATGAAGCAACTGATGACTGCAGAATTTTGTCTGATATAAGAAGTTCAAAGAATGGAGCACGAATTATAGAACTTGAAGGTTAAGGAGCATGATGTTGTTGCTTATACTCAAAGGTTTAATGAATTGGCTTTGATGAGTCCCAGAATGGTTGAGCCTGAAAGAGTGAAGGTTGATGCTTATATCCGGGGATTGAATGATAATATCAAGGGTGAAGTGACATCTTCTAAGCCTGCTGATCTGAACAAAGTTGTGCATAT
>BQNB010006906.1:3621-91518 GCA_026074375.1 Tanacetum coccineum | reverse complement strand
GTCCGTCCCATTCTTCAACGAGAAGTCTATTATTAGAGCAAGAGACTGAGGACGGCAACACCAAAGTATACAATCCACAACACATTCATGTTGGACTTAATGTCTGTTATGCCAAAAATCGCAGGCCCAGAACATGTTTACTTAGAGCCCATACCCGAAAACCTAGATTAGGTTAGATAGAGGAACGGTTGATAAAAGGAACAGACATGTTGGTTTCTACAAACCATCACGACTCTTCACCAAGAGTCATACAGTTTCTCTCATATATATAGGCCTCCATGTAAACAAATCTTGTAACCCACTTTATTCATTATCAATAAAATTCTGCAGAAGGGTTCAACCCCATGTTCTTGTTCTTCATTAATTCCTGATTAATATATGATGATTATCATGATGTTGTTTGATCATAAATCGATCCTGGAGATCATCAAAGACCTGTGGAAATCGGCATATCAATGCTTATCAATACGGTCATTCTCCCACCCTGAACAATATCAATTTAGCCAAACTGAACATGGTCACTAAGTCGGAACAACCGCCATGGCTGTGTTAGTATAAACGCCCGGCCAAGATACGGCTGTTGTCACATTCTGAATAATTTTAGCGGTGCAACTTAAAGCAGAACAACCTCCTCACTTATTTATGACTATACTATGGAGCATGTCACTCCACGACAAAATAGTGGTGGCCCATATGTAGGCTTATGCTAAAAGAACGCCAAAAAATAGAGATGGAGATGTTATATACTTGCTATACTAACGTAGGCCGATTTTGGGTTGGGTTACATTGTATCGGCTTGGCCAGCTATAGGTTTTTAGACGACAAAAACATCGTCGTATTAAACGGCTATTGCGTATAACAAATTTGGCTCAGAGTAATTGATGTGCCTGCGCTCATGATACTCGCACTCTGCCATCCTTCCATTATCCGCGGCAAGACAACATATTATAAAGATCATCACAGCCATTGTCTGCAAATATAAAAGCAAAACGAAACAGCATTTATGGTTGCAAGCATAGCCCGGGTCATGTTACCTCGCCAATTTACCTTTGCTGCAACAACAATCCGATTGAGGTAACCCCATCAAAATACCAGCCTCGCGTCCGTATGTTATGGGGACAAAACATATAAACGCAAACATCATAAATATTATTATTTCAGTCAGCACACGACGTTGTTTCATGTCGCTGGGTTCGTCATCATTCCTGAAAAAATAAACATCCAAATAAGATATAACTTTAAACCACTCGCCTTAAAACGTATTGCATAAAAATAGGTAGATTATGTTTCCAATAATCAAAAATCCTAGAATCAATAGAGGGCAACGGTAGGTCAACCAATCTAACAAAAATCGCAATAGTCAAACTCCCTAAAGCTTTATACGGATTATTTATGCAACAGTAAAAAACTTACAACCAATCCATTTACAACGGTATGATCTCTAGTGTCAGGACGAACCCCGAAACCAAAGACATTATAATCATAATTAGGGACAACAACAATACATGCAACATGCTTGATTTTTTAACCAAACAAAAAGTCCACTAGCTAGATGAAATAGGCAAGTAAATTCTTTCACTAGTTAAGATAGACAGATTACTTAAGGTTGTACGAGCAGGCTTCCTGGGCCACTTACCCCTAGCTTTATGTCTGACTCACTGATACGATAGGGCTTAGGCTTACTTGCTTCCCTTTTCGATAGTTGCGCCTCAAGGGGAGAACCTGCTAGCTCAGGAGTGGCATTTCACCCTAAGCACACCACTGCCATAGTGGGACAGCCTTCGCGGGAAAACTTATTAATAAGCAGGATCAAAGAAGACTTGCTTAATCCCCCTTCTCTCCGGAACCTTTCCTCGTCTATTTGGCTATCTCGTCCTTTCCTTTCCTTGTTCATAAGGCGGAATGCTCACTCAAGCTTGTCCACTCAAGGGAAAAGCCCGTACAAGGTCTGGCTCGTGCAATGGAGGAAGATGACTATCTAAATCCACTATTCCAAGCGTAGGTCGAGATTGAAAGGGCAAGGTTTTAACCCTTCATAGCATAGATAAAGAGATTATAAGTAAACGATGATGAAGGATGACTTTCAAGTGGTACTCGGGATGTTGACTCAACAGAATCAGCCTATGCAAAGCAAAGCAAAGGGGGTTGAAAGCAAGTAGGTGGTGGCAGGATGATGGTCTCATGCTTAGTTAGAGGGAAGGACGAAGGAGATGAGTTTAGAGAGGGGGCTCATTCTCATGAGGGAATTGAATTGTGTGATGGATGCAATTTATCTAGTCTTGAATAAGGTCTCGCTTCTTCCTTTGTTAACATCAAAGGGAAGGGTGTGAAATTGAATGCTAGTTTTGCTCACTCTAAAAGGATATCTGCTTTGGCTGAGGTCGAGAAAGGTATGAGGAAGAAAAAGAGATCGTGATCTAAGTCTCTTATTCTGGTCTTGCTAGTTCGATCCACTCTCTCTACTCCCTCCTATTCCGCATACAAGATAATAATAATTAGTTGGCTAAAAGACTGATTGTCCATGGAGCGATCGCGCGTTACAAGTTATCCAACTATATGGGCTTACAAGTTCTTTTAGCTGAACTTGACTCACTTTTTTTTTCTTAGAAGTTTAGGCTTAATTGATGGACTATGATCCAGTTTATCCATTTTCAAGATTTTGCGGCCCATGTATCAAATAGTATTTTTTTTAAAGTGAAGTGCCATACTATTGTAGCGGTGTTGATCAGTTCGGTTATCGGGTTGTTCGGTTAAACTGAAAAAAATAGCCACAAAATACACACAATAGCACGAATTCAAAAGTTTGGTGACACAATGGCAAAAAAAATAGTACTCTACACACAATGACAAAAAGTGGCAAATATAATACATTTATAGGCAATTAACCCTATATTATTCAACCTATTTTTCCATACCATATGAGTTTTTTTATAAGCGGCCCAATTGCATAGAAAAACATTAATAATTTAGCTGAAGCAGAAACATGTTGAACTATTGACTTAAACTAGTGGCCTGGTGGTTAGGTATATGATGTGCTAATAAGCGGTCTCACGTTCAAACCTCACTTGGTACACATGTTTGGGGTTGGTCGGAAACAGTCATGGGATACTTCAGTTAGGCCGTATACATCTCCGGGGTAACGGGGAAAACCTTATTCGTTTACCATAATATTAGTATTTTGAAGCGATTACCTAAAGTCTTAAAATTATGGGATTGAAAAAATGGATTTTTAGTATGGCTTATTAGCCTACTATTGGATTATGGTGATGTTTAAGAAATATGGCAGTATTAGTTTAATATAGCAGCATTGTTTGATGAAATGCCCAAATTAGTGTACCAACAATGTAGTTGTTCTTCATAACAGTAACATGTTGAAGTTTTGGATTTTTAGTATGGCTAATATAACCTGCTAACGGACTTAGGATTTTCACTAGGGTGTTGCACAAACATGTTCGGGAGGGTCTTTTCACAAATTTTCTTTTATCATAAGTAACAAAATTTGCGCCATAAGAAAATTTTAGGCTAAACTGAAATTTCACCATAAAGAAAGAAAGTAGCACAAATATTGGTAGGGGTTGCACCAGGGACGGAACTTGAGGAGTTTTGTTAGGGGGGCCAAGACGAGTTGCATTTTCTGTCGAATCGCTACTCTTTCTTTTGAAGTACGAATCAATTGTTATTAGTTTTCCCATGAAAGCTCCTGAATACAAATCATACATTTTAAACTTAATAGTTATAAACATTCAATGATTCAAATACATTCACTCAGTTCACATATATTTTATCTTTTTAAGACTAAGTGATGTGAAACATAAAATTAAACTAAGAACAGAACATAGGAAAAAAGAGGGAGTAACTAATTTGATTTTAAATCCATGTTACTGTGTGATTAAGAATAAGAAAAAATTAGGGCAAATGATTCTTGAATAAGCTAAACCACTCAAACTAACAATCTACATAATAAATTAATAGAGGGTTATACAAAATAAAAAGAAAAAAAGGAAAAGAAAATAGATACCTTTAAGTGATCAAGTCCTCTTTTTCAATTCCTGTAAATTTTGATTTTCTAATGAAGATTGCATATTTGATTTGAGCCCGAGAGAGGTTTCTAGTTGTAGATGTTTGGTTTGGAAAGTCAAAATTTGGTTTTTTTGATATCTTCTGACGTTTTGGTTTCCAAGTTTTTAGGGGGCAAAATGTAAAACTTTTTTATTTACTTATTGATATACTAGAAAACTGGTAACTAGAAGCAAATTTTTTTTTTTTTTTTTTTTGGGGGGGGGGCAACCCCCTATGCCCCTTATATATTCCGTCCTTGGGTTGCACTTATCAAACAATGATACTAGTCGGGAAAAGTTACGACAACCTCTCATGTAGGTCCATCCCTATAGTGCTAGTAGATTATGATGACGTGTTCAGAATATAGGAAATTGATATTAGGCTAACAGATTATAGAAACCTTAGGTTGCGTTTAGTTGGAAAACATTTTCAATCATTTTCAATCATTTTCTGTTTCTTGTTTTGTAGGAAAAAGGAGGGGGTTTCCATCTCCACAAAACAATTGAAAATTTGAAAAACGCGTTTCGTTAGAGAAACATGTGTTTGTGTTTTCCATTTTGCAAAACTAGAATACATGTTCAAGTATTGTTGTTTCTATCTTAATTCTCTATTTACTTTTGTAATATTATAAAGACATATTCGAAACACAAAAACAAATATTATAAACTAACCAAATAAATTATAAAACAACTAAAAAGGTCTAATACGAGAAAGTAACGAATTAAAAAAGTAAACTTTAACATCAATCAACATGAAAAAAAATCTTCACAATACTACGATTCAACAAAAAAACAATAATTTCGTCTCTAAACACACCCACACATGACCATATCTATTTTAACATCACCCTAGAGCACATCGCGCAGCACGACGACTCGTATATTTTTCCATTTTTATAAGTTTTTTTACATTTTCGTACGTTTGTTTACGTTTTCGTCCGTTTTTTTAAGTTTTCGTCCGTTTTTGTCTGTTTTTTACGATTTCGTCTAGTTTTACGTTTTTGTACGTTTTCGCCCCTTTTTTACGTTTTCGTATGTTTTTTACGATTTCGTCCGTTTTTTTACGTTTTCGTCCGTTTTTTTTGTTTTCGTCCTTTTTTTGCTTTTTCGTCTGTTTTTAACGATTTTGTCTGGTTTTTTACGTTTTCGTACGTTGTTTTACGTTTTCGCACCATTTTTTTACGTTTTCGTTCGTTTTTTACGTTTTCGCCCCTCTTTTTATGTTTTCGTCCGTTTTTTACGTTTTCGTACTTGTTATCGATTTCGACCGTTTTTTACGTCTTCGTCCGTTTTCTTACATTTCCGTCCGTTTTCTTACGTTTTCGTGCTTTTACTTCTGTTTTCTTACGTTCGAAAACGGACGAAATCGTGCGAAAACAAACAAAAACGTAAAAAACGGACGGAACGTAAAAAACAGATGAAAACGTAAAAAAAACGTAAGAAAACATAAAATAAAGGGACGAAATCGTAAAAAACGGACGAAAACGAAGAAAAACATATGAAAAAGAACGAAAACGTAAAAAATGGACGAAGACGTAAAAAAACGAACGAAAAAGGAGAAAAACAAACGAAAACGTAAAAAACGAACGAAAACGTAAAAAACGAACGAAAACGTAAACAAACTGTCGAAATCGTAAAAAACTGACGAAAACGAAAAAAACGAACGAAAACGTAAAAAAACAAACGCAAATGTACGAAAATGGACGAAAACGTAAAAAACGGGCGAAAACATAAAAAAAACAGTCGAAATCGTAAAAAACAGACCAAAACGTAAAAAGCAGACGAAAAAGTAAAAAAACTGTCGAAATCGTAAAAAGGACGAAAACGTAAAAAACGTATAGGGCTCTTCGAGGCAGTTAACTGGTTGCGAGAAAGGTTCATGTAGAACAGACCTCCATTCTCAACTTCCCATATCCAATTTGGTATTTCTCCTTGAATGTTGTTGTCTATGTTGAGTGGTTTTGCAGATTGGCAAAACTTCTGGAGATTGCATGAAGCCAAATTCAAAGAGGTTCACTTTGGCAGGTGAGACAAAATAGAGCTGTTGCTGCTAGTTATAAGTGAAAACTGGTTGAATGAAAGATCAAGAGTCCGTAGGTTGCCGAGACCCTAAAAATCTTTGGTTTCAATTACACCACTCAGGTTGTTTGATGAAAGTATGAGGACACTAAGCTGTCCAAAGTTCAAAAAAGACCTAGGAATTTCACCTCTCAATTTGTTACTGCTTAAGACAAGCGAGTTCAACAATGGTATGGACGAGTTTGAAACTCTGGAGATCTTGGAAATAGGAAGATGGGATCATACTGGATAAGCTGTTTCTCGGGAGGTAAATATGGGCACGATTCTTGCACATTTGAAATGATGGAAGTTGACCAGTCAACCTGTTTACTGACAAGTCAATGTACAATAGGTGAGTGAATTTTTCCATGGATTTCAGTATTCTTCCACTGAAATCGCCCTGAAAAGTTTGTGTTGCCGAGCAATAAACTTTGAAGCGATTCGTTAATGCGAAAATCAGGTAAAGAACCGCTAAGGTTGTTGGTAAGTGCTAAATCAAGAGTCTGTAAACTCTGCAACTGGAGGACCTTTTCAGGAAATGTTCCAATCAGGTAAAGAACCGAGATTCATAACTGTCAAACTCTTAATATTTGCAAAGAAATCTGGAATTGGAGCACTCAGATTGTTTGAAGCTAGCCGAATTACCGAAAGTTACTGCACATTTCCAAGGGAGTCATCTAATGGGCCTGAAAGCTGACAATCGGACAAGCTTAAAACTTCCAAATTAGGCAAAGATGATGACAAACCTTGGCACCAATCGAGTTTAGATATTTACATTATCCAGATAAAGACCTCTTAGCCGTGTGAGGTTTTGAACAAGCGTAGATAGATTCGGTTTGAGTCTCAATGAGCGAATTCCAAAAAAGAAAGGCTCAGAGAGATCAAGAATTTCTAACCTTGTCAGCTGTGACAGTTCTCCAGGAATCTGGCCTGAAAACATCGAATTAGACAAGTTCATATACAACAAACTTGCAAGACTTCCAAATCTTGTAGGAATCTTTGTGAAATTGAATTTTCTTTTTCGATTTGTTCAGTCACTTGTGTGTCATTGTTGTTACTGAACAAGGGATGGTATCCTTTCAGGTCACATACTGGTGGTTATTGATTTGTGCCACAAGACACAGTTAACACAGGCACAGTCTCCAGACTCGGTTCACTACTTGCAGTCATGTATCACAAGCCAAGACAGACAGGAGATACAGGAAATCAGAGAAAGAAGTTAGCGAGGAACCAAAAGGAATGAGCTTGAATATCCTAACATGCCCCTGCTGAAGTCCGAGATGGACCTGTTATGGAGAAAGGTTCAAGTGAGTAACATGTTTTTCGTCAACTTGAACCTGAACTAGTTTGTAAATAACTGATATATCTGCATCCTTTTGCTAGTGATAATTATGACTATTTTGGGATTGTTTTTGTTATCTGTTGCTGTTAATTCTATTTTGCCTTGCTTGTTACGAGTCAAAAGCTTAGCCAAATAAGCTTATATCATTATCAGGAAGGAATAAGCTAATAAGCATAATGCCTTGAATCGGGGAGCTTAGCCAAACACCCTCCTAAGTCAATAAAACAAACCGCCTACACTTAGTTATTCGTTGTTGTTCATTTTGCCTGTCTTGCTACTAGCGAGTTTCTACTTAACTAAGCCAAAAAATCTAGCACTTATTAGATGGGTGTTCCGCTAAGCTTTTATGAGGAGCTTAAAGCATATAATTTTTTGACTAAGCTATTAAGCTTAAAGTGTTCAGTTTTCTTATTTTAGAGCATATACATTTTGAAAATATCCATTATCCTAATAGTCTTTTTCTCTACGTATTATATTTGTCTAGTTTTTTCATATTACATAAAAGTATGAAAATACCCAGTGCAGTTTGTTTTATGGATAAGAGATCATGTTCTAGTTTCTTAAAGTACAATAGTGGTTTTGCAGTCTGCGTTTTTTATACTGCACACTGTATGAATGCAAACTAAAGTATAATGAAAATCCAAATAGACTAGTTTCAATTTTATTACGAAACTTTTCCTCAAACAAATGATAAACAATGGACTATCATCATGACTAGGCTTAGTCGTCTACTTGTATTAGAAGATATTGGCTTTGAAAAGAGTGTACAAGACCGCTATAACAATCAATGAACCTGCACCAGGTCCCATCACGTGGTATATGGACTGCCAATCATATGGATTGCTAGATGTCCTGTTACTTGCACTTACTGGTACAATTGAACGATCACAAGTTCTGCCAATCATAAGAATTTGCCTCAAAGGTCTGAAATTGGTTTCCTGTTGGGATTCTTCCTTCCAATCGATTGTAGGACACGTTGAAGGAAGAAAGGAACGGAAGGGTGGCAAGCATAGATGGGATGTTTCCAGTTAGCTTGTTCCTTGACATATCTAATGACTCTAGCTGGCGCAAATTTGCAACAGATGGTGGGATTGAACCTGTGAACTCATTATGTGACACGTTGAGAAGATACAACGCTTTAAGACGGCCTGTGTTTCTGGTAACGATTACTTGAGACATCTATGGAATTGAAGATTGTCAAGATTTTGACTAACTCCAACTCCAATCCTTTGACTGTGACTGCAACCTTATCTTGATAGTAGAAATCACTAAGCTGCAATACCGTAAAACTTAGGTGCTTCTTACTTGATCGTTCGTCTGTCATCATAGCACCCCATTGCAAAAAATAATTTGCAGGGACAACACCGCTAAAGTAATTCAAAGCTATGTCCAGAATTTGAAGATTTGACTAGTAATTCTTTTGGTTTTGAGGATATCACACGGATCCATGGTAACTGTTATTTTGCAGTACAAGGACGCGTAAGTTGGTAATGTTGACCAAAGAACACGGATATGTGTCGTTTATCTTGTTGTTCCCGAGGTTCAATACCTCTAGCATCACTCAATTGACTAAAGATTCTGGAATCTTCCCTTCTAACGAATTTCCTTGTAGGTCTAGAGTGTTTAACCCGCAGGTGCTTGGATGCATTCCCTCGATTTGACCACTGAGACTATTATTTCCCAAGTTCAGTTCCCCAAGATTGCTAGTGAAGCCGAGCAAACAAGGTGGTATCACTCCGGTTAAATGATTGTTTGACAATTCAAGAACCTTTAAGTAAATAGCATTGCATATGGATTCCGGGATTGCCGCAGTGAGCAAATTGTTGGAAACCGATAAGAAATAGGCAAAAGTGAGGTTTCATCCTATGTTTACTCGGGGCGGCGAGTCAAAACGTTTTTCTGAATAGTCAATGACGGTAACGGTTTGTGGTGGAAACAAAATCCGCCCCACTGAGGTTATTTAAATGCAAGTCGACTACTAAAATGGGGTTACGCCGTAACAGCATTGGAAGGTTACGCCGTAACATAAATTAAGCAAGATACGATATCCAGGACGACTTTACGATGTAACACCATGTTGCGCCGTAACCATTAATATGGAAGGAGATCTTACCCGAGATAGAGTTACGGCGTAACACACCTATTGGTTGTGCCGTAACCACGAAGATCCATAATTATAGAAAAAAGATCAAGAGGATTACGACGTAACACTCTTTCTGGTTACGCCGTAACATTGAAAACGCCTGAATTATGGTAACTTATTGAAGATTACGGCGTAACACCGTAACTGGTTGCGGGGTAACACAATTATGCTTAATTTATGAAAAGCCGTGTATGAAGGTTACAGCGTAACACCCTTATTGGTTACGCCGTAACAGGTTTGAACCTTATAAATAGAGGCTTCTGTTGGGATTTGATAATCAGTTAACCAATTATCACTACGAGTACGCAGCGGATATGGATATAGTTTGGTTCATGTAATTAACACACAATAAATAAACAAAGAAGGAACATGAAAAGTAAATAAAATACTAACCCTCGAAGTCAACAGCAAATGTTATGAAACTAGTGACTAAATTGTCACCTCTACGGTTGCTCACACAACACGTCGAACAAGCACGTCACGATGCTAGTCGTTTCTTCACGTCTCTCAAACACCAAGTATTACTTTTGTTTCTTGAACCGAATATCACAAACAACCCGTGTTTAATACTTGTTCTATATCCGATCCAAATACCAAGTGATATGCGTTTGGATCGAACCAAGAAACAAACAAAAAAAGAAAAACCCAAAACTGACCTTCGTGGGGCTCGTACCCAGGTCGTTTCTGTTGCTTGTCACGTCTGAGAATCAACTAAACCAAGACCTTAATCTGCTACGTAACCTGTGGGAATCAAATCACACTTAGCAATCCCTTTTAAGGATCACCAAAAACCAGCAAAGTATGAAAATAAAGAACCGAAAACCAAAGAAACCCTAATGGGGATTTGAGTATTCGGCTGTGAAGAGAATAGGAGGATCCGAAACTTTTTCTTGGGGGTTGTATGAGTTGTGTGTCGTATACAATAGCCTGGGATCAAAGGGTATTTATACAACTCAAAACAAATCATGATAAGTATGGGAACAAAATATTTTACCCTTATCACAACTCTTACTTTCCTCCTTATCTCATCAAAATGTATCTAGACACCCTCTAGAATACTCTATGACCGGCTACTTCACTAGGGGACCATAGGGTTTCGTGTCTAGCTCATTTAGGTCCTTGGTTTATCATTTAGAAACATTCCGTGAAGATAAACGCACTCTAGGTGTTTAACGTGTGTGCCCCCAATAGGCTCACACACTTCTAGTCGTATAGGTGCTATCCAACTACCATAATCCAACAGCTCTCACTTGGGAGTTGGAGTAGCAGACAACCCATATACTAACGACGGAAACGTCTAGCAACACTCACATTCGTTTTTAAAACTAGAAGTGTCTGAGATCAAGTTTCATAAACATTCTCAGTAGCATGGTTATGTATCTCTTGCTATAATCATCCCTTTGTTCAAATACCGTTAAACCATGGATATGGATCCTAACTCATTCCATATAGTTTAACCATTTAGATTCTTGTTATAGAACTTAATTCAGATATACCAAATGTAATCAAGAATCATCTTGCATTACCCTTTGGGTGCGGCCACACAATTATCTGATTAATTCTGGAGAGGCGCCAATGGTATCATACTGCACATCAAGTGGAGGAACAAATTCTTTGTTGAATACAAGTGTTGTGAATGCTGCTTCACATCACTTCCAATAATAGCCTTTATAACTACCATTTTCAGGTTAGCGTTTGACTTAGAATTAAAAAGTGATATCCACACATACCAGAACTTGTTTGTATTCTCAAGACTAAGGATGACTTAACTAACCATTTTTCGAAATTTTACTTATGACAACGGATCCATAAAGTAATTTTTGAAGGTTGGGGTGTCCAATACGCATCCCTTGTGAGTAACATATGAGTTTGGTGGGAATCATCCATATATTCAACGAATATAACCAACACTCACATTTGCCTTATGTAACAATACTCCCATATTGTTAACCGACAATGGACATATTTAGAATAATTAAAATTATTCAAGAATTAAACATGCAAATATAGGATAACAATTATTATATGAATGAATAACAAATACCAAGTATTTTTATTCATCAGAAAATAAAAATTGTCTTAAAATCCCAATTATCCAAATACTAAAACAGATATGCATGAAACTAATTAGCAAGTTGAAGTCCAATGTTTCTAACTTTCTTAACTACTTCTTTACAAGATAGCTAAATAGTTATCTAAGTAAACTTTCTGAATACTTGCTTCAAATTCGCAAATTTGTGAAGAATTTGAACGCTATGATGAGTGTCGTATGTATATTTGCATACTATTGCAAGAATCATAGTATGGAAATGTGACAATACCTTTTATGAGGTATTTGTAGTCAAACAACATACCTATCTCAGACAGTCATCTTTACAGTTTCTTAAAATGTAAAGTATTCTCATTCTTTATTGTGTAATGCAACAATGCTCTTAGCTGAGCATATCTAGTTAGCAGATTTATCATAAATGATGAAATCCTACTTCAACTAGAATTGATTATTCTCTAGCATCATGTGTACACAAACAACACTATGCCTTATATAATTCGTAAACATTTGTTTTAACAATCATCTAAATCACTCTCAATTAGATATTGTTGTTATCAGTCATCTAAACACTCTCAATTAGATACTGTTGTTGTTAGCTCATCTTGCTCTTGTGCAAAAGTAACAACCAGTCTCATACACAATATAAGATATACATGATGAATCCTTTGTTAAAAACACAAGGTTTCCATCCATGTATTAAATTATCTCAAGTGAAATATATCATTTAAGACTTGCTTCAATGATGTATTGCATTGTGTTGGACTTAATTTTCGCATATGTTTATTTCATTAAACATTCATTCCAAGGTCGTTTGTTTTATTTCCTAAAATTCCCAAGTAAAGTCTCATCCCAATCTTAAGGATTAACATCTAGCTTAAATGGAATGATGCTTTTAATATGTTACACAACATATGAATTTTAAGGAAAAACATAGTGCTCCCACTTGATGTCAGGTGTACTCAAGAGTTATCTTAATTTAATCAGAAATCATATTGTAATTAAACTTAAGATCTCGTCTCCTAGATGCATGATCTAATCCACACTTAGATTCTTTTATCTTGTATACTTTATATAGATTATTTTAAACTCATAACCCTTTGATTACACACCGTCCTCGCTAAAGGTAATCATAAGAAAAAGAGTTATAAAACTTAATTGTCATATAGACTCATAACCCCTTTGATTACACATCGTCCTCGCAAGGTAATCATTAAGAAAGAGTTATGATCCTTAATTCGCCATAATCCAGATTCAAGAAAACCTGTATGACAATTAGTTATGTTTATATAATTTAATGCGTGTAAAAAAGAAAGATTTAATCACAGTCAATTGCTTGAGGAAGATTAAAAACTCTTCTCATCAGTCAGGCATTAATAAGTATACAATCTTGTCCTTATGAGCCTTTCTTCAAAAGAAACTCATTCTCACCTTACATTTTACTGTTTGGTGAAAGATCAATCAATCTCAAAACATTGATTATCTTTCAAGGACTGCATCTTATCATTTATAGTTCTAAGATATTTATGAGATCCAAAATGTGATATTTCATCTTATTAGTTAGTAGGTTTATTATAACCCTTTAACTTATATTCCTCAGCATTGATATTAAAATATCACTCCATTGATGAGGCATCCTTACGGATTTATAAATGAGAGTTACATTATACCTTAGTTCGACATTTTCATGTTTTAACCTTAGTATGACATCAGCAAGTGAATTCAGAAGGTTATGTATTTGTTCTTGAATACCTTCAAGATCTATAGATGCTCCCACTTACTTTTGTAAGAAGAGATAATTCTATAAATACCAAGTATTTAAGCGACAATGAATTGTTCTTAATTGGGACAACAAAATACATTGTACAGTTCTCATCTCTAGCTTGTTAATAATATGCTTCACAAGATATTAACAAATTTAAGAACTTTAATCAAGACATAATGGGATTCATCCCTAATCTTTAAATAGATAATGTCTTGAATACCTTCTAGGTTGGAACTATATTGAGTGTATCCATGACACAAGCAATTTTCTAACCTTGATCAATTTTGGAGGTAGAGCAGTTAAAGTTATCAGAAAACAAACAATACGAATATAGTTTGTTTCAACACATTTAGACATACCATGATAGTGTGGTATTCTATGAGTATTGGAATTGTGAGACTCCATCAGAATTCCTTAGATAACTTAATTCTCTTTGGATTAAATACTCACCAATTGGGTCAAGCCAAATTGAATACACAGTATTAAACAACCAAGTGCATGCTATAATATATATTTCTTGAATAAGTACATTAACTCCATGTTCATGTGTTCACAAGAAGACAGAACAGTTCAAGAATTCTTCGATCATGTGTTTACAAGAAAACAAAACATGTCAAATACATTATATGTCATTGAATCATTCAAGGACCTTATGTTAACTCTATGTTCATGTGTTTCAAGAAAACAGAACATGTCAAGTTATACGTTACAAGTCTCCGAATAATTCAAGGACATCATGTTAATGTGTTAACAAGAAGACACAACAATTTACTACTTACTTTATGTTATAAGTCATTGAATATTCAAGGACTTTATAATTACGTCTTAACAAGTAAACATAATTATACTAAATAAAGTAATCATGAACGCAAACTCTTGAGTTCAATGATAATTTTATGTTAACTTCATACTTCATAATCATGATTATATAATTAACCATAATTATTTTGACTAAATCATATAGTCAATAAGTTGAAGTATCTTTATATTATATCATGACTTTTAAATGTAATGGGCAACAAACATCTTGTGTGTTTAAGTCCTAGTAGATTTATTAGTTTACTTACCTTGCGATTAAGAGAAACCAATTAATTATATTGTTATATGTTGTTCCTTGAACACATTTAGGATTTCTCCCACTTGTGTACGGGACAACATTACCTAAAGTAGACAAATCCATATGACAAGCGTTCAATTGTTTAAACAATATGATAGTGTCATAGATATTACAAGTAGATTTCAAACCATAATGTTGAATAAGGAATTGTGGATTATTATTCTATAGATAACATTTCGGAAAGCAACATCGGAAAGGCAACGTGTTATCTATAAAATAAAATGCAATCTTTCTTTAAACAATGGTTGTTCATATTCGAAAAGTAATATATCATTTCAAAACAAGCTAGAAATAATAAGGGTAACTAACAAGGAAATAAATCTTGTAGCTCCCACTGAAATTAACAACCTCACATGAATGTCATTTCAGTTAGTAAAATGAAAACTCCCACTGTATTTGTCAACATTGTAAGTGTTACATCACTGGTAGAAAGCAAATAGCGATTTATTTACTTTTCTACTCTCTTAGAATGCCTACAAGTAGCAATGTACTTAGGTATTGTACAGAGTATATGAAGTTCTACTTATGTAGATGAGGGACTAGCCATCATGTATTCATTAACTTAAATATTTAGCATGCAATTCCTCCTTTATCGTCTGCATAGCCACAAGGGTGTTTAGCACTTAAGGAATAATGTGAGTCCAGGAAATATCATCTAGAAGACCTGTTAGCAATTTTCTTTACTCATTGCTGTTTAAACTCATACATCATGACAAGTGCAAGATGTCATTATTTGGTAGCTATAGACATAATGTTCTCTAGTTACACAAAATATTTTATCTTTCCAAGATTACAGAATTAGAAAAGGGCAATGAAAATTTGAAAGTGAGTTTAAATATAATCGAGGAAAGATTCAATTATAACCCTATCTTATTCTTGTCAACCAATGAGAAGCGATAGTAGTAAGTCTCACTCTTTCTTACTAGGAAAAGAGACAAGGTTTGTCTTTTAAGAAAAACAAACACACATTTACGAATTATGTTGCAATAACACAATTAACCAGAACATAGAAAGTTCTATTTAGTATTTTCAATAATTAAATCCTTAAAAGAATTAACTACCCAATTAATTACTAATAAGACTAAGATCTAACTTGACCTCCCACTTATTACCAGAGGTCTGACCAGTGTGTAAAAAAGTAGGGCAAGAGGTAAGCGACGAGCGTTAATTGCATTGTTAATGCAAATCGTAGATTTATGAGACTTATGGCACTTAGTAACTCTTATACTAATGTCAAATGCATATTTCATCTCATCTTATGCCTCGGGTCCGAGGTCTGACCATGTAACTCGATTTAAGTCAACCAAAAGAGAACGTACGAAAATTCACAAAGGTCTGACCAATGGAAAAAATTCGCCATGGGCTGGAAAGGCCCTGAGGTCTGACCAGAGAAGACAATCCAAATGCACGTGTTCTTCATTTGGCTGGCATAGACTTAAAACTTCACAAAGGGGTATACAAGTAAATGTGAGCCATATTTCCAATTGACTAATGATGCTATTATATGTTAAGAAACCCTTTATTAACATTAGTTTTATATTTGCCAATATAGTGCAAAGAATTACAAATTGATCAAACCCTATATTGTACTCCTACATGCGTCCGAAGACACAAGTAATTCCAATAATTCCCACATATACCAAAGCATGTAGTGAGGCGGGAGAACATTAAAGATCAATTTAACCCCATATTGCGCACATAAAACTAAATTATACAAGAAATCAAATTTCATAGTTTAATGTCCGTATTAATTTGTCCAAAAACCCCGGTTTCGCAAATAACACATAACAAGTCACAAGGAGCATGCATAATACTAGACATGTTTAATCCAAATTTATCTTATAAGTATAAGTCCGGTTTTAAGAGTTTCATAAAGTCTAATTTGCAAATAATGACTAGACACATGGCATATCACATATAAGCAATTAAAACAGACAGAAAATTAGAGTAAAATTGAAGACAAACTCTTATGTAGAAAGCAATAATCACATAATGCCTCGAGTTCTCAAAAGAGTCTTCCCCAATTAGAGAACCATAAGACTCTCACTAGGTTTTCTGCTAAAGTACCTAGATCGCTACATCCATCATATAGCATGATTGTGTGAGTCTTAAAGCCGAGATAAAACTAGAGTAAAGTAACATGGCAACTAAATTAAACTTTAATTTTAATCTATTCTTCTTATTATCAAGTAACATTAGTATTGATTCTAGGTGTTTATTCATTATTTATGGCAAGGATTGCATGTCGTTGCCATAATTTTCCAATAAAACAATAAAAAAATCAAGATTTCATGCAGCCCTAGTGTGTTTAATATGCGTGTAACCCATAAAACATGAAACGCGTTGGGTTGTGATGCCACTGTTGAGATTTTATAATCAACTGTTAACCATTAACAACCACGAGTACGCAACGGATATGGATCAAGCTTGGTTCATATAGTTAACACATAATAAATAAACAAAAAAAGGTAAACAAAACAGCAAATGCAATGAAACAAAGTGACTAAATTGTCACCTCTATGAGTGCTCACACAAACACGTCCATCAAGCACGCCCGGATGCTAGTCCAAACCTCACGTATACCCAATACATCCTTTGTTTACCAAATATACCTGAATCAAATACCAAAAGCCCCTCAAGTCTTCTATACCAAATTTCAGGAAAAGAGAACTAGGTTTTTCACCAATTTTGGTTCAACCGAAATAGATAGAATGAACCGAAATTCAATAAACCAAACCCTAATCCGTTTCTGTTGCTTGTCACGTCTGAGAATCAACTAAACCAAGACCTTAATCTGCTACGTAACCTGTGGGAATCAAATCACACTTAGCAATCCCTTTTAAGGATCAACAAAAACCAGCAGGGTATGAAAATAAAGAACTGAAAACCAAAGAAACCCTAATGTGGATTTGAGTATTCGGCTGTGAAGAGAATAGGAGGATCAAAAAAATTTTTCTTTGGGGTTGTATGTGTTATGTTATGGCGTTTATTAATAGCATGGGATCATAGGGTATTTTTTCAACTCATAAAAATCATGGAAAGATATGGGGAACTAAATATTTTACCCTTATCACAACTCTTACTTTCCTCCTTATCCTCATCAAAATGTATCTAGACCACCCCTAGAATACTCTTTATGGACCAGGCTACTTCACTAGGGGACCATAAAGTTTCGTGTCTAGTCATTTAGGTCACTTGGTTTATCATTTCAAAACATATCATGAAGATAATTTTGGCACCCCTAGGTGTTTAACGTGTGTGCTCCCAATAGGCTCACACACTTCTAGTCATATATGTGCTCTCCAACTACCATAATCCAATAGCTCTCACTTAGGAGTTGGAGTAGCAGACAACCCATATATTAACAACGAAAACGTGTAGCAACACTCACATTCATTTTTAAAGCTAGAAGTGTCTGAGATCAAGTTTCATAAACATTCTCAGTAGCATGGTTATGTATATCTTGCTATAATCATCCCTTTGTTCAAATACCGTTAAACCATGGATATGGATCCTAAATCATTCCATATAGTTTAACAATTTAGATTCTTGTTATAGAACTTAATTTAGATATACCAAATGTAATCAAGAATCATCTTGCATTACCCTTTGGGTGCGGCCACACAATTATCTGATTAATTCTGGAGATGTGCCAATGGTATCATACTGTACATCAAGTGGAGGAACAAATTCTTTGTTGAATACAAGTGTTGTGAATGCTGCTTCACATCACTTCTAATAATAGCCTTTATAACTACCATTTTCAGGTTAGCGTTTGACTTAGAATTAAAAAGTGATATCCATACATACTAGAACTTGTTTGTATTCTCAAGACTAAGGATGACTTAACTAACCATTTTTTGAAATTTTACTTATGACAACAGATCCATAAAGTAATTTTCAAAGGTTGGTGTGTCCAATACACATCCCTTGTGAGTAACATATAAGTTTGGTGGGAACCATCCATATATTCAACGAATATAACCAACACTCACGTTTGCCTTATGTAACAATACTCCCATATTGTTAACCGACAATGGACATATTTAGAATAATTAAAATTATTCAAGAATTAAACATGCAAATATAGGATAACAATTATTATATGAATGAATAACAAATACCAAGTATCTTTATTCATCAGAAAATAAAAATTATCTTAAAATCCCAATTATCCAAATACTAAAACAGATATGCATGAATACTAATTAGCAAGTTGATATACCATGTTTTATAACATTCTTAAACTACTTCTTTACAAGATAAGCTTAATAGTTATCTGAGTAAATCTTTCCGAATATTGCTTCAAAATTAACATATTTGTTGAAGATTTTGAACGCTTATGATGGAGTGTCGTTTGTATATTTGTCATACTATTTGAAAGATCATAGTATGGAAATGTGACAGTACCGTTTATGGGGTATTTTGAAGTCAACAACATACCTATCTCAGACAGTCATCTTTACAGTTTCTTAAAAATGTAAAGTATCCTCATTCTTTAATGTGTATTGCAACTATGCTCTAAGATGAGCATATCTAGTTAGCAGATTTATCATAAATGATGAAATCCTACTATAACTAGAATTGATTATTCTCTAGCATCATGTGTACACAAACAACACTATGCCTTATATAATTCGTAAACATTTGTATTAACAGTCATCTAAATCACTCTCAATTAGATACCGTTATTATCAGTCATCTAAACTCTCAATTAGATACTGTTGTTGTTAGCTCATCTTGCTCTTGTGCAAAAGTAACAACCAGTCTCATACACAATATAAGATATACATGATGAATCCTTTGTTAAAAACACAAGGTTTCCATCCATGTATTAAATTATCTCAAGTGAAATATATCATTTAAGACTTGCTTCAATGATGTATTGCATTGTGTTGGACTTAATTTTCGCATATGTTTATTTCATTAAACATTCATTCCAAGGTCGTTTGTTTTATTTCCTAAAATTCCCAAGTGAAGTCTCATCCCAATCTTAAGGATTAACATCTAGCTTAGATGGAATGATGCTTTCAATATGTTACACAACATATGAATTTTAAGGAAAAACATAGTGCTCCCACTTGATGTCAGGTGTACTCAGGAGTTATCTTAATTTAATCAGAAATCATATTGTAATTAAACTTAAGATCTCGTCTCCTAGATGCATGATCTAATCTACACTTGGATTCTTTTATCTTGTATACTTTATACAGATTATTTTAAACTCATAACCCTTTGATTACACACCGTCCTCGCTAAAGGTAATCATAAGGAAAAGAGTTATAAAACTTAATTGTCATATAGACTCATAACCCCTTTGATTACACATCGTCCTCGTAAGGTAATCATTAAGAAAGAGTTATGATCCTTAATTCACCATAATCCAGATTCAAGAAAACCTATATGACAATTAATTATCTTTATATAATTTAATGCGTGTAGAAAAGAAATATTTAATCACAGTCAATTGCTTGAGTAAGATTAAAAACTCTTGTCATCAGTTAGGCATTAATATGTATACAATCTTGTCCTTATGAGCCTTTCTTCAAAAGAAACTCATTCTCACCTCACATTTTACTGTTTGGTGAAAGATTAATCAATCTTAAAACATTGATTTTCTTTTAAGGACTACATCTTATCATTCATAGTTCTAAGATATTTATCAGATACAAGATGTGATATAACACCCTACGATTTAGGGTCTTTTACGACGTCAATAAATTCACTATTTATTTTTAGTATTGTACGCGCTTGCTTTTAAATCATAATCGTTAAGTTAAATCGTGTAAGCTAAAAAATATCATTCAATGTAAACGGGCATCAAAAGATTAAATGTTTACATCAAGCAAGTGTTAAGTAATTATTTTGAGGATAATTATTAACTTTGTTTATTTTATTTTTATTGGTTGCGTAAGGTGTTTACGTTTCGTGATAAATTACGTTTAGGCATTCCCGAAACCACTAAAACTTTTCTACGCTTCAACTAATACCCACAATTATACCCAATACTCAAACTTCACAAAATAACATCACCTATATACATTTAAAACCGGATATGGATAGATATATACAAATATATTATCATAGAAAACACTTCTCCTTGTTTTCATGGGATGTTCTCTACATTTAGGAACCAAGAACTCATGTATACTTTTCCTAATAGTGAACTTGACCAAGACCTTCCTTAATTCCCTCAATGTGTTCCTTAGACTATTCTTTGCATATATAATGCCTTAGCAAATGGAAGTAACACATACATCTCATTTCCTATAGTGTAAAACACAAAAACCTCTCCATTTTTATCCTCTTAACCCACAGCCAACACCAATAACATACCAAATCCATACCAAAATTAATCTACAACATTTACACACATTTCTACATCATTTCTAAGATGACCTAAGGTGTTTAGAAGAATTGGTTTAAGCTTTTACAAGTGTTTAAGCAAGATTAGGGTTTTATATTGGATTAGGGTTTCTTGGTTGTGAAAGCTTTGGTTTTATATCTAAACAAGGGTTTAGATATTGTGGTTTATCATATTACATCATACTAAGGTTATCTAAAAACCTTCATCTAATTACTTTTATGATTTTATGCATATATATGTTCTATGTAGAAAAATCACCCTTAGGATACTATTAAACATGAAAAATGAACTTGTACTTGTGATCATGATTGTGTATACTTTTATTCATGTTATAAAGTTGTTGATATCATAATATGATGGTAATATAAGTATTGTATCATGATGGTTTAAGTGTAAAAAGGGTATATATAAACTAGTAAGTAAAAGTTACTTAAGAAAGTTTATGAATTAAGAGCATTGTTAAGGACTTGTTAACTTGGACACTTGGACAAAATATGGACTAATGGACATAATAATATGTAAGACATATGATATTGAGGGTTGTAATGGACTTGTAACAAAGTGGTTAAGCTAAAAAGTTATAAAACAACTTTTAAACACATTTTGAAAAAAACCCAAAAGGGGTCTGTTGGAATTCGAATTTTTACATGTATATTTTATGTTTTTATTAGATACTACATGTCCCAAGGATCGTGGACATATAAAAAACTCGAAAAACTGATTTATAACGAAGGAGATACGCTAATTTTAAGTTATACGCTAATTAAACGCGTTTATAAAAATTACTATTCACATCAGATCTATATATTTTGAAAATATCATTCATATAATAGAACTTTTACTAACAAAGATGTGCTCAAAAGAATCACTAAAAACGGACCTAAAACGAGTAAAATACGAAGTTTACGAGTTTACGATAACTAAGTTTATAAAAAGAACTTTATAAACTGTCATGAACAGTAAAAAGTACTGTTCACTGGTAGGTCAAAAATATGAAAATGTAATATTTTGATAACTCATGTTAATACGAAAGCGTGGACATAAGAAACGAGCTTAAAACGAGAAAGTTATGCACTATATCCTACTTGTGCACTATTTCCTGACGTGAATAGCGTTGGTTCATTTTTAATATAAATTTTTGCGAAATATTTTAGAATCATTTATATAATATTTATACATGTATTAAACTTTATAAATATTACTTTACAAAGACGATTGAATTATTTATTCGATTATACGAGTACGAACACGGTTATCATTTATCAAACGCAACTTAAATGATATTTCACAAACACAATTAGATGGTGATGTAGCTATATAGAATTATATATGGTAGTAGTTATTCAAAGTACTTAGTACTCATACGACCTATGATTAATTAGGTTGCATTCGGGCGTATTTGTGACGCATTTTTCGCGCATTTGATTTACATTGTTAAACTCATCCACTCGAGGTGAGTTCATAGCCCTATGTTTTACTGGTTTTACATATATTTTTGGGGTGAGAACATGCTTTGTTTTACAATTGGACGCAAGTAGACATTTCATATTCAAACTGATTACGTGTTTGCCTAAGTAGCGATAACCCAATGTGCCCACTATCATGAACTGTAAATCACCTAGAGGGTGAGCGCGGGTGTTATAAATAGATCTATTAGGGCTGATGCCCCTGTTCGGGTGATTAGCTATCACTGGAAAAACGAACGTATAACATGGCGGATCAAGGGATGTTCTGGGTTAGAACATCATCATGGGCAATGTAGGCAATTTATATTGCAATTCATTTATGTCGAGCTTCAGTGTCATGGGCTTAGGAAAACATAATGACATTTTTGTGATGTTTACATTTAATGTATTATCACGGGGGAAATCTTGCGGTCCTACATTATACATTTAACAAACCTATGAATTCACCAACATTATTGTTGACGTTTTAAAGCATGTTTTCTCAGGAGGTCAATGAGGTACAAGACAAGGGATACATTGGTGGTTATATTTTGGAAGTCACATGCATAAAGATTTAGTTGCATTACATTTGAGGAAAACGTTTGTTTTCGAACTAGAATCTTTGTATAATTCAACAATAAACAAGTAAAGCTTTAGGCTTTTGTAACATACACTTTGCTAAATCCAATGTATTGGTTTTTTTAACGACACTTTTTAAGGTCGTTCTTATATATCTTGTGCTATTGATTTATGAAGTAACGCTCTCAAACCCATATTCTGCTGCGACCCATTTTGGAGGTGTCATAGATTGGTATCTAGAGCCAAGGTTATAGAGAACCAGGTCAAATGTTTTTGCTGGACTATAACCGTTTTTAAACATTGCATTCATTCAAAGGGGTTTTCACGGGACGTACATACACTAGTTGTTTGCATTAGTTAGTTTACTAGATGCTTACATGATGCATATACGTGTTCATATTATAGTACGTACGTTACTATGAGGGTCTTATATAGATATGCAAAGATGAGTTTTCATTCTTTCGCACATACTCTACAATTATTTATATAAGGGTTATTTATATAAATAGGGGAACATTTCTTTAGGCATGGTAGCACTATAAACTCGTAGGTCCTAAATGCTACCTAAACATTAAGCTATCGAATATGATACTTTACCATCATTCATTTGTGCCATGAGCGCATATTCATAATTACCATACCGGTCTTATATAATATACTTATATAAGTTAAGTTTTGCTCGTTGCAAGCAGTCATGTTTTAAGCATCGACGGTTACCTACACGTCTGTCTATATTAATTAAGAGCCATAAAGATTTCAGTGAGCTTATGATGAGGAGCTAAAGGAACAAATAGAGGATCAGCCTCTACCTGCTGATGCCTCACCTACAGCCCTATTACCGAGCTACATTGCTGACTCCGATCCGGAGGAGGATGAGGAGGATCCTGCTGACTATCTTACAGATAAAGGAGACAATGATGATAATAAGTCATCTGATGATGACGACGACGATGATAATGCTGAGAAGGATGAGGAGGAGGAGGAGGAGGAGGAGGAGCACCTTGCTCTGGCCGACCCTTCTACTGTACTTATAGATGATCTTGTCCCCTCAAGCTGAGGATACAGAGGCAGTTAAGACTGATGAGTCTGCTTCTACACCACCCACACCATATCATCTTGTTTCTTGAGACTAAATCTTGTATAGTACGGATGTCTATTTAACACCATACTCTACGATCACCATCTGCTGAGGCATTCATTACTGAGTTTGCTGCTGCACTACCTTCATCATCACTACCACCATCAGTATCACCACCATCAGAGAATATTAAGTCACTTAAGGATAACATAAGAGGCTAGCATCTAGAATCTTGAGAAGCACCCTGGCCCATAGACAAATAGATTTGTCAGTGTAGCTTATTTTGTATTGTATCCCACTAAACTTGAGTAATACTCAGTTGGTAGCGTTAATGACAAGCTTGTACTCTTTTACTCAGGTAAAATGATGTATTAAGTATTAACCTACGTTGTTGGTTATGATCATGCTACTGTATGATGTGGATTTATTTATGCCATGGTTGCTGTTATCTTATATCTCTGCATAACGTGGTCTTACCTTACATATATATTGGGATCACGGAGTGTCATGAGTTTCCCGTGGATGAAACTTCATATACATTTTGCTCCCTGTGATCTTCATTAAATGATGACAACTGTTAATTAAAGGATAAATGTTGAGGAAATTGAGCGGGTTGTAGCCCAGCGAGTGGCTAATGCTATTGAGGCTATTGCTATTTATGAGACGAAAACCAACATGGCCCGCAAGTCAATGATCCAGACTAAATGACAAGAAGACAAGGTAGCAGAGAATGCTAGCAAGAAGAGGAAGTGGGAAGGTAACCACAATGGAAGCTTGAGCCAACAAAACAAAGGGGCATAAGGTGCCTAGAGCACACACTACTTGGCCAATTAACAAGAAGGTATGCTGGATATCTACCTCTGTGCAACCAGTGCAAATTTCGCCATAATGGACTGTGTGACAACCTGAGAATTTCCGTTCGATAAACTAGCCGCTTCCGTGTAGATATTTAAATTTTAAAAAGTTTCGTTTAGCTTTACCGTTTAACTGGGATGTTATTTCGTTATTATCTGAGAATTGTCACCGGGAGCGAACCGGGACACCAAACATTGTAGTATTTTGGCAATAGCCGCGTTTTTATGTTTTCAAGCAATATTTAAAATTTCGTAATTTTTTGTGATGCCGTTACTCGTTTCGTTATTTACGTGCTACGCGTTTTTAATCTATACTTTGTTGTGCATGCATGCTTGGAAATTAATTCATTATCTAGCACTAGTGATCCTAGAAAGTGTGAAAACATTTTTGGTCCCCCTTTTGGCCATGATCCAACCGGTCACACACATGCATACATGCCTAGGATGCCAATTTTGAATTCAAATCATGAGACAAACTTCCATCTTATTTGGAACAACCTTGTACAAAGAAACCATGGGATTGGTGGATCATTTTGGTTCCCCTCCCCTTTGTCTCTTCATGCCATGACCACACACACACATACACACTTTGGTGTGTGAAACTCTTGTCTAAATATTGATGTTTCTTATTTCGTGTATTCATTTCACACACAAGACTCATTTTCTCTCTTGTTCTCTCTCTAAAACACGCATACATCTTATTTTTCTTCTCTCATTGCCGAACCATCTCACACACCCAAACCCATTCATTTTGAATCTTTGATCAACCATTTGAAGATATATTGTTCGAGTTGATTGTTATTTCATCCGGGTATTTTGTAATACAACGTTTAGGTTGTTCTTAGTTTCTATTCATCTTTCGTCGTGTTTCTTTGTAAGTCATCCTTACTTTTTCATAAATAAGTTGTACTTTTGCATTCGTATGATCATTCCGAACAAGGTGTACAAAGCGGGTCGTTGTGAAAATCATTATCTATTTTTCTATAAAACTACAAGTCTCTAAATTTAATCTTTTTGTTTATAAATGGAAGAACATAAAAAGTAATTGTACTTTTGTAAAGTTTTCCGGTCTTGAGCTTTCTTACAAGACATTCAATGTTTTTAGCTAAAGAAAAAGGAATGTGTTAAGTTTCAGTGTGCTTTACCCTTTAACCGTTAGAAGTGAAGTCCTCTAACATTTGGTTTTTCAAAAAAGTTGATACTCAATTTTTCAATGATTTCTCGTTGACAATTCATAAGCTTTCAAAATTGTGTTGTTCTACCAACTCCACCCTCACAATGTTTTCTAAAGACAACATATTTTTAAATTGGTCCTATTTTGAGGGGGGAGTTTTTCGAAAAACAACGTTTAATGTTCTTGGATACCATCAACAACGACAAATCTTTCTTATGTATTCAAAACATTATCCAAATGTTCAATCAATTCTATGATGACCATATTTTCTCCCATAGATTTTTCAAGACATATTTTAATCACAAGGTATTTCAAAAACTAAGTGTTTATTATTTAAAATAAGGGGGAAAAATGTAATTAAAATATTATCTATTGACTGTCAAATGTGCTGAAGAAAGGTTTTTTGGTTCGATCTTTTTACCCAAACAACATCTTAATTTCAGACTGAATCTGAAGTCAATAAGGGGTTAGGTTAGGATCAATCCTATGATCCAACCAGAACCGGAGGATATACCCAAGGATAATCCAAAGTTAGAATTGCAGTCACTTAGCGGCCTTAGTGTTAGTAACGCCTGCAACGGCGTTGCCGCGGTGCACGGCGTAATACATCACTAAGCGGTGTTGCCCACGGCGTTTTTGGGTCGGCGTTGGCCGGACACGCACGTTGGGAGGGGTTTGATTTTTTTTTTTAAAAATCTTTTACACGCCCCTATTAGGCTATATAATAGTTTTATTTTTCCCCCCTTATTTTTAAAAGTTGATAAACACCCCCTAAGGCTAGTTTTATTATAAAAAAAAACATGTACAAATAGTCCCTAACGGCAATATTTTAAAAAAAAATATTTCAATTTTTACCCCCCCTTTACACATACTCATTATAAATACTTCTAATACCTCTATATTATTTTCTCAACAAAAAAAACATAAATTTCAACAAAAAAAATACAACTCTTTCACAATGAATAAATCGAACCGTTTTTGATATCGATGAGGAACGACGCTTCTATTTACAAAAAGCTGTCGAGTATCACGAATGGCTCTAATACAACAAGAAGCTCAACCACGATTGACCCGTACACCGATCTTCCGTGACCGTGAAGATGCCGAAAGACGTCTACGTGCTGATTATTTTGATGATCATTGTAAGTATCCGTTATACTATTTTCGGAGAAGATTTCGTATGAGCCGTAAACTTTTTCTAAAAATTGTCAATGGCATTTCAAGTTATACGGCCGATCCTCTCCCACAACATTTTCATTTCTTCAATCTCGGACTCGATTGTATGGGTCGATATGGAGTAATCATGAGTATTAGTGCTCTTATGAGTGCACAGCTGCCTACGCCAAATGGCATTCGGCAGCAACCCGACGCGTTTGATGAATATTTGCAAGGTGTGAGTGGAGCATACTACACGAGATGCTCTATTTTTCTTTAATACGCGTGCATCATAGAATTGTAATATGCGAAGTATTTAGAAAGCCAACACTTGAAGACGTTGTAATAATACAAACAAAAAGCATAAACTATGTTCATTGGTTTTTACGGGAATGCTTGAAGCATTGATTGTATGCACTGGGAATGGAAAAATTGTCCAGTTTTATGGCAAGGTCAATACGGTAGGGGTGATAAAAAAAATACCCTACTATAATGCTTGAAGCTGTTGCTTCGCAAGATTTGTGGATTTGGCATGCGTTTTATGGATGATGGCGGCGTATGCGTATAACGATATTAATGTTTTAATAATTCTTTGTTATTCGACGAATCTTATTAGATGACTTAGCCCCTGTGATCCGTATGTGGGTAAACGGAGTTCAGTATCGTTATGGGTATTACTTGGCTGATGGAATTTACCGGAGTGGGCAAGTTTCTCAACTCATTCACGGTTGCCAACTGATCCGAAAGCATACGTACTTAAAAACAAGCAGTTTAAGAAAGTGCACAGAAAGATGTCGAAACGTGCTTTCGGTGTTCTCAAGGATGTTGGGGACTTATTCAACACAGGATCGTGCATACGAAAGTCAACCATTAGTTAGATCATGTATGCTGGTATCATTAAGCATAACTTGATTTTAGAACGATTCAACTTATGACGGTGTTGACTGAAACTATGTGTTTCTAATCATGCAGGTCACTGCAAACAGTGTGGATCGATCGATGTCAAACCCAACGTCGATTTAAAGCAAAAGATTTAAGAGACAAAAAGATACGCATATTAGTCTCCAACAAAACCTTATGAACATATTTGGCGCGAAAGTTAAAGACCCCCTGCATCAGAAGAAGATTAGGTCGCTGAGGCGTTTTTTTTTATTATTTTTTTAATTTCGGTATTTTGTTTTTAATGTGTGTTTTTTTTTTAGTATTGTAATGTGTATTTTAATTTTATGAATGAAATGGTTTAGGTTGTTAAAGATGAAATAATTGTTTAGGGGGTTGGGGTTTTATGAAAAATAAAGATGGTTGAGTGGGTTATTTGGTGTTATGAGTAGGGGAAGTGGTGTTGGTGTTGATTTATGCTGATGTGGCGGCTGACGTGGCTAGCCATAAACTTGGTGTTGCCAAGAGTCTATGATACCTGATTTCTTTGGTATGATTAGAGATGAATGTATATGGGAATAATGCCGACTAAGATTGAGTTAACACTGGAACAATCACAACAAGGTGTTAGTATAAGACGTTCCTGGAAAGCATTGAAGGCCGTTGGGAGATGGAAAAAGAAATGTATGGATAAAAGGGTCTAAAGAAAGAAGCCATCCACACACTTTAGGCAGAAACCAGGGGTAAAATACATTATGCCTGTAAGAATCACAAGTTGATTGCTGACATGAAAAAGACATCATGGACCCAGTGATGCAATGGTGCAACCCTTCCCAAGCCATTCGGGTTTCTCTCAACTGAAACTTTTATAATTTGTCATGGCAGATACACACGTTTATATATTGAATCTCATTCCGAGATGTTGATGTGGAATATGGGTGGCAATCTTGCTCCAGCCTCGATTATAAATCAAAAAGCATAATCGAGTCAAGAGCCAAGAGATTCAATCTAAATCTCATTAGGACACATTCACATTTCAAAATACTTGTTGAAACTCATCAAGTTCACAAAGCTGTTAAAGAGTCCTACGCAATATCCTTGTGATATTTGCCGAACTTTCCGAGTGATACTTTTAGTATTCGATGGGAAATCCTGCTTGAGTCAGCATTCAAAACAAGCTCCCTTGGTAGGTGACTTGCGAGATTCTATTGAATCAAAAACTTGTGACAAACTGGATATCGATTTGGTCCTTGTAATGAATTACGGTTGATGAATTTGATTAAATTCATGACACTCTCGATGTGTTACAAAAAACTCTTTAACGGTGGACACGTCGAATTGATTTTCTAATCAATTTTCTCTGTTTTTCACTAATGTAAACCTGCAGGTTGACGGTGGTAAAGGAAACCTCAATCCCATTCAATAATGCTCAAATCTACGAAGACATACTATCTTGAAAGCTCAAGATTTAAAGACAAAGACTTCCGCAAACTCTAAAATAAAGCTTTCAAGATAATGCAATAGTATGAGCATGTTGGTCAAAGACACAAGATCACAAGATGGCTTAGCCGATCGCAAAGCATGAAGGAACAAGATTACAACGAAGACAAAGACCAAGAACACTTGAGCTTATAACGACACAAAAGCATTCTCGTCTGATCTCATGAAGGAGTGTCATCAATTGAACTCACTTCGGGGGAGATTGTTAGCCTCAATTTTTTGTGTCAATAAAGGAAGCTCGTTCCCGTGTTCATGAACTCACTTGAGGGAGATTGTTTAGCCTCAACTTTATTTAAGTCGAACCAAGGAAGCTCGGTCACTCTACGATGGAGTTCGGTATTTAATTAGTTAACGTTGTTTAGTAATAGGAAAGTACGGGATATCGGGCTCGATAGTTAATCTATATATTGGTATATGTTTCGGTTTAATCCCAGCAAAACCCGGCATGGGGTCCTAGTTAATATCACCGCGGTACCTTTAACTGGTGACGGTGGTTATAAGCTTTTTTTATTTAGGAAAAAAGTTGTTGTTCATTTTTCTAATAATTCCATTTTCTCTTTTCTCTCATCTCTCTCTCTCTAAACTCTCTCTCTAAAACAACTCTTTCTTTCTCATTTCTAGTTCTAATTTCGTGTTTGATTCTATGAAGTGAAGTGTTAACGGGATCCTACAGAGAGCGATGGTTCTATGGACCATCAATGCTTTTCGATGCTCGAAGTATTTGTCTGGTGGAGTGGCAAGGTTACAAAGGCATGCCCCTAAATGTATGAAAGGACACACCATCTATGCGTGTGATAGGCAAAACAGCTTATGTTGGCCATAGAATGGATTCTTAAAGAAGTCTTACAATGAGGATGGTCACTTGAATTTAATGTGGAACCTAAAACAGAGATCATCCTAGAAATTAGCCGGGATGCATTCATGTCTCAAAACTCTGCTAGTTTGCCCACGCGTAGTGAAGGGTTTTAATCCCAGAGGTTCGGGGGTATAAAGATTATAACACAATGTTTCTATGTGAGCTGAACTGGGACCTAACGATCTATTTTTTACGTGCTTGAGTATGGTCTTTTCTATACAATAAAACATTAATTTGTAGATGTCATGCATATCGGGAAAAGAATATGTTGGAGAGTATCGTGAACCTTTGTTAATGATTGACAATCTAAATGACACGCCACCAAGGCAAGACAAGACTTGAAAAGGCTGGGCATTCGAAGTGGCTTGTGGCTCGGCCAAAACAAAAATGGGAAGTGCTCGAAGCCTCAGGCTGCGTATTCTTTTAAACCATAGGACAGAAAAAAGTTTTGTCAGTTCATCAAAGGAGTTAAACATACCAGATGGGTTTCTGGATCCAAACTTCCAAGCACAAAGTCATCGATATTTATCCAATATAACAGGCCTGAAGTCTCTTGACTGTATATATTGAGTGCACGTTTTACTTCCTTACAGGGATTCAGCAATACTTGCCCCTAGACGTTGCAAAACACATAATCGAGCTGAGATATGTTTATTCTTTAAGCAAATATGCTCTCAGAACTTTTAATGGTGTGGATGACATGTTAAGCGAACGCGTAAAACTCTAAAAATAAATAATGGAATTTATTAAATTTGTAAATAACCTGAAAATGAGAAATGTTACACTATTTATAAGGTCTCGGTGAAGCTTCTAGGAGTCTGGATACGCTCCTCTTATCCTTGATCTTAACCCTTCATTCAATGCCAATCATTGGATCCTCAATCATCACCGTTGGATTATTAAGTGAGCACACAGATTGCCAACGTGGCATTCCGTGTGTCAGGCTCGTTGTGCTTCTTTTACAAGTAATTCAGTGTAAAATCCCACTTCTTGGTGTGCTTCCTTCCATATACGCGTGTCAATCCTTGTGGGTTTCGACCAATGAGAGCCTTTGGTGTGACGTTTTCTTTACCATCTTGACCCATGGTGATTGAATCATTAAGCCACGCTGTCAATTTGAATTAACCCCTTGTTTTGACTTGGGTTAAACGTGAAGATGATTGTGAATAGTAAATTCATTTACGCGCCTTTTTTAACTGTTAGATGGGGGGTTTGACTCGGGGTTTTGGGTCGTTGACCTGGGCTAGATTTATTTAAAATGATATTGGGCCGTGTTTGTTCGGGTTATTATAGAAAGATAACAACCGTTATCTTTTTATATTTGAAGAGATAATGGTGTTAGGGCTTTAGGTTTTTTTTATGTAAAATGGTTTTACTTAAGGGATTGTTTTGGTAATTTTTGGGGTTTTGTCTTCTTGTGGTTGACCAGTTGACCAAGTTTGACTTTGAGTTGACCATTTGCTAGAAACTTCAACAATCAAATCCCCGGCTCTTGTGCACTCTTTTCCGTTCTCGTGTCCGTGTTTGTCCGAATTTGACCCTTTTTTTGTGATATTTGTACTATCTGTACCTACACAATCACAAAGACAAAACAAGCAATATACAAGCATTTTATGCACAATTTCATCTTTTAAGGGCTATTTTTGGTATACAAATGATATGTGTTTTCACACATATCAGTGGTCAAATGACATCTTTACTTCACTTGCTCACGAGACCTTTGTGAGCATTGTCAAAGGACCTAGGTGATCGTCAATGACCTTTGAGACGAAATGAGATTCATTCTCAATCACATCCTCGAACGTCTTACGACTCTTACCCACCAAAACTTTCTATAGGACATTTTGGTGAAGAAAATAAAAATAATATTGTATTTTTAGTTTTTAGCTTAATAAGAACATTTTCTTGTTCTTAGTTTTATCTATTTGTAAGTGACAAAAAGTCACTAAAATAGTGGTTTAGTTTATTACAAGGATTACATGTTCAATACTTGTGTTGGTTATGTTGTCTCTTATTTTTGTGCATCTTATCCTTTATTATATCTTTGATTATGTTGTCTCTTCACAAGACCCGGATCCCTTCGATAACGAAGGGCGAAACCCTTTTGACAAGGTTCCGACAGAACAGGGCAAACAGTGGGATCATTATCATTTTTTTTGCTTATAGGTGCTCTCAAAGCAAGGGGATCTTATACTTCTCTTATTTATCACTAACCTCTCTTTTGCAGCATCAAATCCATTTGGATTAACTGAAACCCTCATTTAGGGGGAGCTTCCATCAAGGAGGAGCGTTGCATGTGATTCTGTTCGGATCGATCCTCATACATAGTCCTTGCATTGCACAGAAGTTATTGCATTTTGCTTCATTTCATTGCGTCTCTTGTTAGTTTTCCTTCAACACTTTTTTGTTTCGACAAAAAGGGAAAAAATGAAGTAAAAGACTCCCATTTAAAACTTATACATTTTACTCTTTACTTCTAATAATTTTATGTTTTGCCATCAACAAAAAGAGCAGATTGTTAATGCAAATAAGCAGTAAAAATGTTTCTTTCTATTTTACGGTCTTCTTATATTTTGTCGACAACAATAATAAAATCATTATAAGTAGAAAATAGAAAGCGCAAGTTTTATACAAATAGTCTTTCTAACATATTTCATCTATCACTCATCACAATTACATATCATACAAAATTACATAGAAATTTATTTTTAAGTTATGTAAATTATATCTACATTTTACATCATGCATGACTTCAACATCATCTTTCCATATCTTAACTAAATTTTACAAGATTACACAAAATCTTGGAAGATTACACAAGATTTTGGGCTTTGAAAATCGGATTTACACTGTCAGACACTCGGCACCCTGGGTTTACATTGGTCGGTACCTTTCTCAGAAGGTCCCGCCAAAATCGATGAACATTTCAGGTTTTTGCCTATAAATAGCAAGCCATTTCTCATGTTTCACTCACCCATTCTTCTTACATCTCTCTCATATTCTGGTATATCTCTCTTCATTTCAGATCTAGTATAGTTCATTTCTCATTTGTAGGTAACTTTCTTATTAGGAAAAATTGCCGATATTGCTTACAAGATGATCAAGCTCAAGTTACATTGTTGCTAGTCTCCCCTATCATATCAAGATCATATTTTTTATTCGTGTACTTCATTTCATTCATTGTAATTTCATACTTCATTCTTGTAAAAAGAGTTGATAGCATTGGGTCGGTTCTACTTTTGTTAGAACCCGATATTTAGCTTAGTACCGAAAAAAGTGTAAGCGATGTAAGGTTGGTTCTACCTTTGTTAGAACCCGGTATCTAGCTTTGTACCGAAAAAGTGTAAGCGACGTTGTGAGGCTTCTTCGGCGGACAAGGAGATTGTGGACTAGTGTTTACGAACTCTCGAGTGGAAACCCGGAGAGTGGAGTAGGATAAGGAAGGTGTCCTTGTAGTCGAACCACTATAAATACTTGTGTGACGGTTCTATCTCTTCTAACTTTATCTTTACTTTACTTGTGTTTATTATTTATTTCTCATTACTTAGATCAAATCAATATCATTAACTTCACATAAACTCGATTTGATAATTTTGAAACATCAATTTTAATCGGTCAAACTATTCTAACACCCCCTTCCTCCGCCATCTAGTTTTTCACATTGTGGAATAATAAATCTAAAGAATGAGTTTGAGTGTTCTCTTTTTTCGAATAAACTTATGATTTTTTTTGGTAACCATGATTTATAATTAATTGTGTTAGCTAAATTATAAGATGTTGTATTTTATATTTAAATGGTAAAATAAGTAAATAACTAATAATTTAACTTATTCTTACATAGACAAACACTATTAAGGCTGCCCACTATGGGCCGGACGACCGACTCGGTCATCGTCGATCAAAGCCGGTCGCTCCCATAGTGGGGAGTCGGTCACGACCGATACGCCGGAGACCGAAACCCTCTAATGGTCGTCAGAACGACAACGGTCGTTGTGTATATTCAAATGACGTTTTTGTTTTGTATATATAAAAAAACTTTTTAATTTTTAAAATTTAAATAATATTAACACTATAAATACCCACTCACTTCATCATTTTTATCACACATTCAAACAACAATTCTCTCCACACACATTCAAACCACTAATCTACACAATGTCTTCCGATCTTTTTTTTTTGATACTTCTTCAGACGATGAAGATGAAGTTAATAGCAAGCTTGCTATGTTTACGGAGGCATGTCAAGCGGCTTATGAAGCGTCAAAGCCAAAAGTCCATCGAACCACAGTAGAAAGGGATCGTTACGGTGCTCATGATCGTTTAGTAATGGCGTACTTCTCCGAACAGCCACAGTATGATGAAGCAACATTCCGTGAACGTTTCAGGATGAGCCGAAGACTATTTACAAAAATTGTTCGAGAAGTAACTGATGCTTCTCAATTTTTTCAAGAAAGATATGATTGTAGGGGACAACATAGTATTTCAGCATTAATGAAGTGTACTTCCGCAATTCGTCAATTGGCATACGAATGCGTTCCTGATTCTCTTAACGAATATCTGCAAATGGGTGCGACAACATCTCGTGATTCTCTCCGAATCTTTTGTAAGGTCATCATGAATTTATATGGTGAAGAGTTTTTGCGAAAGCCGACGTATACTGACATTGAAAAATTCTATGCTTATCACAATGAAAAGCATGGGTTTCTTGGGATGTTAGGAAGCATTGATTGTACAAATTGGCCGTGGGCGAATTGCCCAGTTGCATTCAAAGCTTAATTTTCTAGGTGTGATCACGGGCCAGATCCATTCATTTTATTGGAAGCGATAGCTTCCAATGATTTATGGATTTGGCATGCGTTCTTTGGTGTGTCCGGGATGAATAATGACGTGAACGTTTTACGTCAATCTCATATTTTCAATGATCTCAAATCAGGGAGAGCACCGGATGTTCCATTCGTGGTTAACAACGTGTCTTATAAAAGAGGATATTATCTTACTGACGGGATATATCCGTAATGGTCAGTTCTTATTAAATCAATTAAAAATCCGGGTACGAATGATCATAAACGAATATTGTATAAGACAAAGCACGAAGCAGCAAGGAAATATGTGGAACGGGCTTTTGGTGTATTAAAGCAGAAGTGGAAGATAATTAAATATCGGCTCGAGGGATGACGCGAAGTGGACTATCAAATATAATGTACACATGCCTCACATGACAACGGTAATGCGATATCTCCCGAGTTTTTTCCAGAGGAACAACACCGTGATGATGATCCCGTAAGAACACATTAAGAATCGATGCAAGTTACTCAAAAGATAATCGACAAAACGGCTCATCTAAGTCTAAAAGCCGATTTAGTGGAACACCTTTGGAATAATGCAAATTAATAATAGCTGAAAAACTTTATTATTGAAATGTTTTTATTTTATTTCAATTATTATGTAATGTTTTTTATTAATAATGTAATGTTTTTTATTATTAATGTAATGTTTTTTTTTATGAAAGAAATTTAAATTTGAAGTTAAAAAAAATAAAAAAATAATGAAGGTCGCCCCATAGTAGCATTAGGTCGCCTGTAGGTCGCCGGAGAGAGAAAGCTGATGTGGCGCCGGAATAAGTAGGTCGCGACCCACTACGATAGTGGGCAGCCTAAAATATTTAGATTAAACCGATACTAGTCAATATATTGATGGCTTATGATATATGTACCCCCTGAATCACCGTTTGTACCCCTCCGGGTTTTTTGCGATTTTTTTTGTATTTAATTTTTTTGTATTTTTATAATTTTGTATATGTTATAAAACTGTGACACGGAAAAAACGGAACGAAAAATATAAAGTTCAATAGGTCAAAAGTATGAAACTGTCAAAAATTACGGAACAGAAACTGATAAAAAACTGCGTTGCACTGTAAAAATGAAGGTACGAAAGGAATCTTTTGTACCTTTTGGCACTATGCAGTGAGTCAGAGGAGTTACCAGGGGTACCTTATATTGATAGCATTAAATTAAGACTTTTGAATCACAAAATGACAAAGATGTGTAAATTAGATTCGTACTTGTATCCTTTTAATAAACAAGCGGTAATCTAAATCAACACATAATTATAGCATAAAGTCTGTTTTCATTTAGTCAAATACCAGAACAAATGGACAATATTGTCGTATAAATTAGGATCTTCGTCTCAAAATAAGTGTTTAATTTGACTTTTTAAAGTTATACTCGTTCAACTTTGACCTTAAATATTTTTGTGTGTGTTATATAATACTTGATGCAAAATATAAGAATGAATTGTGTTTTAAGTGTATTTTTCATTAGTATAATTTTTATCAAGTATTATATAACACAAATATAAATTTATACAATATAATCAACTATCAATGGAATATTTTCATTGATTAGTCATCGCGAAAAATTCTGCAATCAATTTATCTATCTAACATTTAGCAGGGGAGTTGTTCCTATTCATTAGGGGTGGAAATCGAGTCGTGTTCGTGTTGACCTGTTCGGGTTGACGGGTTGGCGGGTTATCATAACCTCTACCCAAACACGACCCATTTATTAATCGTGTCAAAAACCTCGACCCTAACCCAGACCTACATAACACATGTAACCCATTTGTGACCCGTTTAACTTGTTTAAGTAAATATGACAAGCGATAAATAAGGTTGGTGGTTTGTTGATTTAATTAGTTTATATGCAAAAATGATATAAGGATCTATAAAATGATAAACATAAACAATTCTAATGATATATGAGTTATAATCGTAATTCACTCATATTCAGTACATAAATTCAACATAAATCCAAGCTATATATTTTATTTTTTGACACTTACATATACTTAAACGGGTTCACGTGTTAACCTGTTTAGTACTTAGTAAACCCAAACACGACATATTTATCAAACGGGTTAACTTCGTGTCGGGTTTATGTCGTTTATCGTGTCGTGTCGAGAATTGCCACCCCTACTATTCATCAATAGTTTATGAATAGGAATTGTCCAACTATCAGTCATATGCAATATTAGACCTTGATGTTTGATTTGAAATACATGTTAGTCCTTAAAATTTTACATTTTTAGTCATTGGTTGTTACTTTTTATTACATTTTAGTCCTTCCAATTTTACATTATTGGTCCTTTTTAAATTGAAATTTACACTTTTCTTCCTCGGTGGCTAACTTATTTTGCATTTTCAGTTCTTAAATCGAATTGCATTTTCAGTCCTTGAATCGGAATTTACATTTTACTTCTACCTTATTTTATATTTTAGTCCTTCAACTAATAATACACTAATTTGTTTTATATTTAAGTCCTTTCACTAAATAGACATTATTATTACCCCGCCGCGAAGCGCTAACACATACTCCTCGTTCTTAACAAATACTAAATAAGTCGTCAACTAACTAATGGAATATATTCATTGATTACTGTCTCATATTTACAAATGTCATATGCTAATCTGCTTTGTATCTTTCATAAAGTTTCTAAGGCTGGGCACTACGGTGAGGTTGACCGACTCGGTCGACTCTGGTCGTTGTCGGTCGCCTCTATAACAGTCTAGTCGGTCTTGGTCCTGTTGGTCGTTCGAACGATCGAGTGTCGTGCACAAACCGTCTCCCTTTTATTTATTTATTTTTATTGTGTTTATGTGTGTGTTTGTGGTGTGAAACTATGATGAAGTAGATGGGATTATTATACAATAAGAGTTGTGAAACTGTGTTTGTGTTAGTCAGTTAGTGGGTCATGGCCTATGGATTGTGAAATTTTTGTTTTAACTTTTTTTAAATATTTTTAATATTTCGCATTTATCATGTTTTTTGATCAAATATTTTTTTAAACGTTTTTTCATTTTTTTTAACATTTTAAGAAAAAAAGTTTAAATTGAAAAATAAAATAAAAAATGATGGTCGCTTTATAGTGGTTGCCTGTAGGTCGCTGAAGAGAGAAAACTGATATGACAGGGAAAAATGTAGATCGCTAGTGGTCCTTATAGTGCCCAGCCTAATAGCTCAATTGTCATTTATGAAGTGATGATATGAAATTTCTTAATAATATATACAGATTGTGACATGTTATCAAACCCATAAAAATAAGATATAATTTAGCCTTATAATTTATTTGTAGATTTCAATTCCGGATGTACCTGAATTGCAAGAATATCAAGTTTTTACACCTTTTTTCATAAGTATAATAGACTATGCTTATAATTAATTGTAGACCATAAAATTAAAACAATTAAGGATTAATCACTCCAATTAAGATGTATCAAAACTCGTCAGTGCATATGTCATCGATCAAAACAAAATTCATAGACAACATTTGCTCATGCTTAACATATAACTAGGTTTTCAACCCGTGCTCCGTTGCGGAGCACAAAGTTTTACGCTTTTTTGGACACGAAGTTATACGCTATTTTTATAGTGCACCTGCAATGTGCAATTCTCTTTGACGCACAAAGTATCAAATGGAAAACCAAGCGACAACAATATTAGGCTCAACTGATACTACGATATGCGTTAAAGCACGTAATTTGAGACTACACACTAACTAAATACTGCAAAGTCGTAAACATATGTCTACATCAAGAAGTATATGTTGTTCTAGATCAATAAATATCTTTTGTTGTTCTTTCTTCTGCTAGTAGCAGTCAAGTTGTTGCAAGAGTCACAGGGGTGCAAGGATTGCAACTGCAACTAAGGAGAAAATGGTTATCAATTATAGCAGCAAGTTTTCAGTTCTCTTTTTGCAGCTGCATCTTCCATTACAGTACCAAACGCTCCTGCTGCAGCAACCAAACGCTTCTTGCTGCAGCAGTACGTCGTAACCAAACTCCCCTTTTGTTGGTAGTTTAGATAGTACCTTGAATTCTTATGTCCTTGACCAACTACGGATAAAGAAATGACAATAGCACTTCTTGTTTGTGATGCTATTGCAAGAAAAGACAATGTACATCATTAGACAAAGACAGTTGCAAACGGAGAATCACTCCCCTTAGCCAAGAATAAATTCCTTTTTCAGGTGAATTTGTGCTTACAGTGACTTGTCTTTTAGATGTTGGTTTGATCAACAGAATTGAAAATATATCATGAGGTTATTGCAGTCTTTTAAAGCCAAAGATCACTAATGCTAGAAGGAAATGTGTAAAAGAGCTTGTCTTTTACCTATTGGAAAATCGCAAAATTATAACATGTTTTTAACCAAATGGGTACTAATCCTGTCTCTATAGCTGAGTAAATCATTAAATATTACTAATCATAAAATTATATAGTACTTACCAGCATACTCAGGTGCAAGATAACCAAAGGTTCTAGCAAGCTTTGTCTAAACTGAGTATCTTCCATGAGGGGCATTTTTAACCAAACTAAAATTTGCAACTTTAGCTCTCATGTCGTCGCATACAAGGATATTGGACAACTTTAAATCTCCATGAATAAAGTTCGATTGTGCCAAACTATGCAAATACTCAACCCCTCGAGCCACATCCAAAGCAATGGAAACCCTGTATCAATAAGCATATATGTTAATTAGTATTTTAACTTATGCTTTAAAAAAATTTACAGATTGTATGTTGGGATTTAATAAACTGTTAACCATTAACAACCACGAGTACGCAGCGGATATGGATCAAGTATGGTGCATACGATTAACACACAATAAATAAACAAAAGGGTAATAAAGAAAACTAACCCTTGAAGACCAACTGCAAATGAAACTAAGTGGATAAGTTTTCACCTCTACGGTTGCTCACACAACACGTCGAACAAGTACGTCACGATGCTAGTCGTAACTTCATGAGTATCGAACAACAAGTGTTTGATATTATTTATTTTTATCCCAATCGAACTAATACATAATATTAATCAATTGAATATAAATAAATATGAAGAGAAGGAAAAGAAAACTAAAGCACTTTTAGTTCTTTTTGTCTTAAACGAATAAGGTAGCAAAACCTTTATTGGTTTATGTTTACTGCCGATGAGTGCTCAAAAGAAAAACAGAAACCAATGATTTGCTTTAAAGGATATATTGTATGTCGTGTATATTTTTTGTGTGGGACGAATTTTGATGAGAAGAGGTATGAGGTGTTTATATAACACCTCAACCCTATGTAGATAACTCTAAAACCTTAAAGATAAATCTTCAAGTCTTTAGCTTATCACAACTCTTTCATCTTATCCTAAACACTCATCATTATCACTATAATTTGCACACAAATCCCTTTCTAGAATCCTCCAAAAATCTGCCACTTTTGGGAGGAGGACAAGTGTTTCCATTTCGACATTTTAAGCCCTTCTCTTTTTTTTATTTAATGGATATATAAAGTTAGTTAAGCGTCTAACGGAAACTAAAGACCGTTTAAATATATTTCGTGAAACATATTATATAATTAATAAATATATAAAAAGTATATATATTAATTACATAATAAACGTACTCTTCGTGTCTTACGTGTGTGCCCCCAATAGGCTCACACATTTCTAGTCGTATAGGTGCGTATCCAACTACCATAATCCAACATCTCCCACTTGGGAGTTGGAGTAGCATACATCTCATATACTAACAACGGAAACGTCTAGCAACACTCACATTCGTTTTTAAAACTAGAAATGTCTGAGATCAAGTTTCAAAAACATTCTCAGTAGCATGGTTATGTATCTCTTGCTATAATCATCCCTTTGTTCAAATACCGTTAAACCATGGATATGGATCCTAACTCATTCCATATAGTTTAACCATTTAGATTCTTGTTATAGAACTTAATTCAGATATACCAAATGTAATCAAGAATCATCTTGCATTACCCTTTGGGTGCGGCCACACAATTATCTGATTAATTCTGGAGAGGCGCTAATGTATCATACTGCACATCAAGTGGAGGAACAAATTCTTTGTTGAATACAAGTGTTGTGAATGCTGCTTCACATGACTTTCAATAATAGCCTTTATAACTACCATTTTCAGGTTAACGTTTGACTTAGAATTAAAAAGTGATATCCACACATACCAGAACTTGTTTCTATTCTCAAGACTAAGGATGAATTAACTAACCATTTTTTGAAATTTTACTTATGACAACGGATCCATAAAGTAATTTTCGAAAGTTGGGGTGTCCAATACGCATCCCTTGTGAGTAACATATGAGTTTGGTGGGAATCATCCATATATTCAACGAATATAACCAACATTCACATTTTCCTTATGTAACAATACTCATATATTGTTAACCGACAATGGACATATTTAGAATAATTAAAATTATTCAAGAATTAAACATGCAAATATAGGATAACAATTATTATATGAATGAATAACAAATACCAAGTATCTTTATTCATCAGAAAATAAAAATTATCTTAAAATCCCAATTATCCAAATACTAAAACAGATATGCATGAAACTAATTAGCAAGTTGAAGTCCAATGTTTCTAACATTCTTAACTACTTCTTTACAAGATAGCTTAATAGTTATCTGAGTAAACTTTCCGAATACTTGCTTCAAATTAACAAATTTGTGAAGAATTTGAACGCTATGATGAGTGTCGTATGTATATTTGCATACTATTGCAAGAATCATAGTATGGAAATGTGACAATACCTTTTATGAGGTATTTGTAGTCAAATAACATACCTATCTCAGACAGTCATCTTTACAGTTTCTTAAAATGTAATGTATTCGTATTCTTTATTGTGTAATGCAACAATGCTCTTAGTTGAGCATATCTAGTTAGCTGATTTATCATAAATGATGAAATCCTACTTCAACTAGAATTGATTATTCTCTAGCATCAAACAACACTATGCCTTATATAATTCGTAAACATTTGTATTAACAGTCATCTAAATCACTCTTCAATTAGATACTGTTGTTGTTAGCTCATCTTGCTCTTGTGCAAAAGTAACAACCAGTCTCATACACAATATAAGATATACATGATGAATCCTTTGTTAAAAACACAAGGTTTCCATCCATGTATTAAATTATCTCAAGTGAAATATATCATTTAAGACTTGCTTCAATGATGTATTGCATTGTGTTGGACTTAATTTTCGCATATGTTTATTTCATTAAACATTCATTCCAAGGTCGTTTGTTTTATTTCCTAAAATTCCCAAGTGAAGTCTCATCCCAATCTTAAGGATTAACATCTAGCTTAGATGGAATGATGCTTTCAATATGTTACACAACATATGAATTTTAAGGAAAAACATAGTGCTCCCACTTGATGTCAGGTGTACTCAGGAGTTATCTTAATTTAATCAGAAATCATATTGTAATTAAACTTAAGATCTCATCTCCTAGATGCATGATCTAATCCATACTTGGATTCTTTTATCTTGTATACTTTATACAGATTATTTGAAACTCATAACCCTTTGATTACACACCGTCCTCGCTAAAGGTAATCATAAGGAAAAGAGTTATAAAACTTAATTGTCATATAGACTCATAACCCCTTTGATTACACATCGTCCTCGCAAGGTAATCATTAAGAAAGAGTTATGATCCTTAATTCGCCATAATCCAGATTCAAGAAAACCTGTATGACAATTAGTTATCTTTATATAATTTAATGCATGTAGAAAAGAAAGATTTAATCACAGTCAATTGCTTGAGTAAGATTAAAAACTCTTCTTATCAGTCAGGCATTAATATGTATACAATCTTGTCCTTATGGGCCTTTCTTCAAAAGAAACTCATTCTCACCTCATATTTTATTGTTTGGTGAAAGATCAATCAATCTTAAAACATTGATGGTCTTTTAAGGAATGCATCTTATCATTCATAGTTCTAAGATATTTATCAGATCCAAGATGTGATAATTCATCTTATTAGTTAGTAGGTTTATTATGACCCTTTAACTTATATTCCTCAGCATTGATATTAAAATATCACTCCATTGATGAGGCATCCTTACGGATTTAAGAACGAGTGTTACATTATACCTTGGTTCGACATTTACATGTTTTAACCTTAGTATGACATCAACAAGTGAATTCAGAAGGCTATGTATTTGTTCTTGAATACGTTTAAGATCTATAGATGTTCCCACTTACTTTTGTAAGAAGAGATAATTTTATAAATACCAAGTATTTAAGCGACAATGAATTGTTCTTAATTGGGACAACAAAATACATTGTACAGTTCTCATCTCTAGCTTGTTAATAATATGCTTCACAAGATATTAACAAATTTCAGAACTTTAATCAAGATATAATGGGATTCATCCCTAATCTTTAAATAGATAATGTCTTGAATACCTTCTAGGTTGGAACTATATTGAGTGTATCCATGCAAAAGCAAATTTCTAACCTTGATCGATTTTAGAGGTAGAGCAATTAAAGTTATCAGAAAACAAACAATACGAATATAGTTTGTTTCAACACATTTAGACATACCATGATAGTGTGGTATTCTATGAGTATTGGAATTGTGAGACTCCATCAGAATTCCTTAGATAACTTAATTCTCTTTGGATCAAATACTCACCAATTGGGTCAAGCCAAATTGAATACACAGTATTTAACAACCAAGTGCATGCTATAATGTATATTTCTTGAATAAGTACATTAACTCCATGTTCATGTGTTCACAAGAAGACAGAACAGTTCAAGAATTCTTTGATCATGTGTTTATAAGAAAACAAAACATGTCAAGTATACATTATATGTCGTTGAATCATTCAAGGACCTTATGTTTATGTGTTAACAAGAAGACATAACAATGTTACTACATACTTTATGTTATAAGTCATTGATTAATTCAAGGACTTTATAATTACGTCTTAACAAGTAAACATAATTATACTAACTAAAGTAATCATGAACGCAAACTCTTGAGTTCAATGGTAATTTCAAGTTAATTTCATACTTCATAATCATGATTATATAATTAACCATAATTATTTTGACTAAATCATATAGTCAATAAGTTGAAGTATCTTTATATTATATCTTGACTTTTAAATACAATAGGGCAACAAACATCTTGTGTGTTTAAGTCCTAGTAGATTTACCAGCTTTCTTATCTTGCGGTCAAGAGAAAATAATTAATCATATTGTTATATGTTGTTCCTTGCACACATTTAGGATTTCTCCCACTTGTGTACGGGACAACATTACCTAAAGTAGACAAACCATACGTCAAGCGTTTGATTGTTTAAACAATATGATAGTGTCATAGATATTACAAGTAGATTTCAAACCATAATGTTGAATAAGGAATTGTGGATTATTATTCTATAGATAACATTTCGGAAAGCAACATCGGAAAGGCAACGTGTTATCTATAAAATAAAATGCAATCTTTCTTTAAACAATGGTTGTTCATATTCGAAAAGTAATATATCATTTCAAAACAAGCTAGAAATAATAAGGGTAACTAACAAGGAAATAAATCTTGTAGCTCCCACTGAAATTAACAACCTCACATGAATGTCATTTCAGTTAGTAAAACGCAAAGCTACCACTGGATTTGTCAACATTGTAAGTGTTACATCACCTGTAGAAAGTAAATAGCGATTTATTTACTTTCCTACTATCTTAGAATGCATACAAGTAGAAATATACTTAGGTATTGTATAGAGTATATGAAGTTCTACTTATGTAGATGAGGAACTAGCCATCATGTATTCATTAACTTGAATATTTAGCATGTAATTCCTCCTTTATCGTCTGCATAGCCACAAGGGTGTTTAGCACTTAAGGAATAATATGAGTCCAAGAAAATTCATCTAGAAGACCTGTTAGCAATTTTATTTACTCATTGCGGTTTAAACTCATACATCATGACAAGTGCAAGATGTCATTATTTGGTAGCTATAGACACAATGTTCTCTAGTTACATAAAATATTTTATCTTTCCAAGATTTCAGAATCAGAAAAGGGCAATGAAAATTTGAAAGTAAGTTCAAATATAATCGAGGAAAGATTCAATTATAACCCTATCTTATTCTTGTCAACCAATGAGAAGAGATAGTAGTAAGTCTCACTCTTTCTTACTAGGAAAAGAGACTAGGTTTGTCTTTTAAGAAAAACAAACTCATCTTTATGAATTATGTTGCAATAACACAATTAACCAAAACATAGAAAGTTCTATTTAGTATTTTCGATAATTAAATCCTTAAAAGAATTAACTACCCAATTAATTACTAATAAGACTAAGATCCAACTTGACCTCCCACTTATTACCAGAGGTCTGACCAGTGTGTAAAAAAGTAGGGCAAGAGGTAAGCGACGAGCGTTAATTGCATTGTTAATGCAACTCTTAGATTTATGAGACACATGACTTTAGTAACTCCTATAGTAAGGTCATGTACATGTTTTGTCTCATCTTATGCCTCGGGTCCGAGGTCTGACCAGGTAGCTCGATTTAAGTGAACCAAAAGAGAACGTGCGAAAATTGACAAAGGTCTGACCAATGGAAAAAATTCGCCATGGGTTGGAAAGGCCCTGAGGTCTGACCAGAGAAGACAATCCAAATGCACGTGTTCTTCATTTGGCTGGCATAGACTTAAAACTTCACAAAGGGGTATACAACTAAATGTGATAAAATCGTGTACAAGAAGCATGTAAAACATCTTGTAGCACAAAGTTAGTAAAACATTTTGTTAACCTTTTTGGTATAGACATCATTTTGTCAAGTGTTCTCGGTAGCTCCATTTTAGACGCACAAAGAAGTGGAGAAACATGTCAGCGCGAAGCGTATTAAAAACCTGACTTCTTTTGGGGAGCCTTAGCTAAACCCGCCTTAAACTTCTCTTGTAGTTTGTCCATAATGGGTGAGCCGTATTTCCAATTGACTAATGATGCTATTATATGTTAAGAAACCCTTTGTTAACATTAGTTTTATATTTGCCAATATAGTGGAAAGAATTACAAATTGATCAAACCCTATATTGTACTCCTACATGCGTCCGAAGACACAAGTAATTCCAATAATTCTCTTATATCCCGAAGCATGTAGTGGGGCGGGAGAACATTAAAGATCAATTTAACCCCATATTGCGCACATAAAACTAAAATTACACAAGAAATCAAATTTCATAGTTTAATGTCCGTATTAATTTGTCCAAAAACCCCGGTTTCGCAAATAACACATAACAAGTCACAAGGAGCATGCATAATACTAGACATGTTTAATCCAAATTTCTCTTATAAGTATAAGTCCGGTTTTAAGAGTTTCATAAAGTCTAATTTGCAAATATTGACTAGACACATGGCATATCACATATAAGCAATTAAAACAGACAGAAAATTGGAGTAAAATTGAAGACAAACTCTTATGTAGAAAGCAGTAATCACATAATGCCTCGAGTTCTCAAAAGAGTCTTCCCCAATTGGAGAACCATAAGACACTCACTAGGTTTTCTGCTAAAGTACCTAGATCGCTACATCCATCATATAGCATGATTGCGTGAGTCTTAAGGCCGAGATAAAACAAGAGTAGAGTAACATGGCAACTAAATTAACCTTTAATTTTAATCTATTCTTCTTATTATCAAGTAACATTAGTATTGATTCTAGGTGTTTATTCATTATTTATGGCAAGGATTGCATGTCGTTGCCATAATTTTCCAATAAAACAATAAATAAATCAAGATTTCATGCAGCCCTAGTGTGTTTAATATGTGTGTAACCCATAAAACACCAAACGAGTTGGCTCGTGATGCCACTGTTGAGATTTTATAATCAACTGTTAACCATTAACAACTACGAGTACGCAGCGGATATGGATCAAGCTTGGTTCATATAGTTAACGCACAATAAATAAACAAAAAAGGGTGAACAAGAAAACTAACCCTTGAAGACAACAGCAAATGCAATGAAACAAAGTGACTAAATTGTCACCTCTACGAGTGCTCACACAAACACGTCCAACAAGCACGCCCGGATGCTAGTCCAAACCTCACGTATACCCAATACAACCTTTGTATACCAAATATACCTGAATCAAATACCAAAAGCCCCTCAAGTCTTCTGTACCGAATTTCAGGAAAAGAGAACTAGGATTTTCACCAATTTCGGTTCAACCGAAATAGATAGAATGAACCGAAATTCAATGAACCAAACCCTAATCCGTTTCTGTTGCTTGTCACGTCTGAGAATCAACTAAACCAAGACCTTAATCTGCTACGTAACCTGTGGGAATCAAATCACACTTAGCAATCCCTTTTAAGGATCACCGAAAACCAGCAGAGTATGAAAATAAAGAACCGAAAACCAAAGAAACCCTAATGGGGATTTGAGTATTCGGCTGTGAAGAGAATATGAGGATCCAAAACTTTCTCTTGGGGGTTGTATGAGTTGTGTGTCGTATACAATAGCCTGGGATCAAAGGGTATTTATACAACTCAAAACAAATCATGATAAGTATGGGAACTAAATATTTTACCCTTATCACAACTCTTACTTTCCTCCTTATCTCATCAAAATGTATCTAGACACCCTCTAGAATACTCTATGACCGGCTACTTCACTAGGGGACCATAGGGTTTCGTGTCTAGCTCTTTTAGGTCCTTGGTTTATCATTTAGAAACATTCCGTTAAGATAAATGAACTCTAGGTGTTTAACGTGTGTGCCCCCAATAGGCTCATACACTTCTAGTCGTATAGGTGCTATCCAACTACCATAATCCAATAGATACTTGATAAACATGAAAGCATTGTTCTTGCAGCCCCATTTGCATATTTTTTTAGTTTCTTTCGGTTTCAAATCGGCTGATGAGTATTACTCGAAATCAGGGAATGCAGAGTCAATAAAGCATGTACACAAGCCTTTACATTGCATCCAGGTAATCTGTACTTTCAAACCATCAACCTCAGCAACTGCATAACAAATTAGTTTTTTTGGGCTTAAGCAAGTTGTACTTGATATCTTCTTTAATTATTAATTCCTTGAACACATTCGGAATACCCTGGCAACATTTCTTATTTTTTTGGGCTATTATGTAGATTATTATTCAAGGGTATCAAGAGCATGTTATCTCATTAAAGGAACACTTTATATGATTTCTATACCTTTTAAATTATCTATTTCTCTGTGTCCCCTAGGATGTCAAGTGAGGAGAAGAAGAAGTTGCAGGTGGTAAGTACGACGTACTATTCTCATTCATTCTGGTTCTGTTTGACACTTTCCTCTCATTGTAGTGGACATCCCCAGAGATGAAAGAAACTGGCCTTCGTTTTTTTTTGATAATTCATCATGGCATATCTAATGAGCTACCAGTTGATGCTCAAAAGTTTCAGTATTCGGCTTTTGCAAGTTGGTTGGGTACGACTTTTATTATTTTAGCCGGTTTTTATTAAAATCGTCAATCTTAAATATTCGCGAGTCATACTTTGTATAATCATTCGTTTTAACGATCGAGAAATCATCAAATTCCACATTTTAACCTTGAGAGCTTATTTAATTTTTTTAATTTTTTTTAATTAGTATCTCTCAACTTGTATTCGTGTTTGGCCGAACCGCGTCAAAAATCGTGTTTTTATAAAATTTAAAAAGTTAAACTAGCTTTTGGGCCCGGGATCTAGTGTTATAAAATTTAACAAGAATGAAAAAGCCCAAATCCCCTCCCCCTCTCTCTTGTGGATTGGCAGCCCAAAGCCAACAAACACCCTCGTAATTTTATTTTATTTTGTATAGCCCATTAACCCAATATAAACCCACTTATCCTCCCTTTTTAATATAAGCCGAAACCCACACCAACACAGAACGTTAAAAAAATCTCTTGTTTTCTCCTCCCTCTTCTGTGATCGACGAATAGACCAAAAACCACCACCATCATTACCAAAAATCAAGATACTAGATTTAGTTTCATGCTTGATATCAATCCGATTAAAATAGGAGCAAGTTATGATGTAAGTAGGCTAATGGAAGGTAGTTATATGAACACTATTTTGAAAGGTTGGCACTTTGAATTTAGTGAACCGATTTTGAAATCAAACTTATGCCGATAGAGCCTTGTTACTATGACTTCATAATCGGTTGGATTGGCTTGTCAAGCACGATGCCGTTATCGTCTGTGGCGAGAAAGTTGTTCGTATACCGTATGGAAACAAGATGTTGATAGTCGAAAGTGACCACGGGTGTGTCTCACAAAAGACATATCTTGTATTAAGGCCAGTAAGTAAGTCGAGCGAGGTTGTCATTTGTTTTTGGCACCCGTAGACAGAGAAAAATAGAAGAGGAAATATTCGAAGATGTCCTATAATTCATGATTTTCTTGATTGTATTCAGAGGAGTTGCCAGGACTACCACCGCCGAGGCAAGTAGAGTTTCGAATTGATCTAGTACTGGGGGCTGCACCTATTGCAATGTGCACTAACAAAAAAAATTTAAGATGAAAATAAAAAATAATATAGATTAGGCACCGTCTGAGATAGAAGAGTTTTCGGTACAATTGCAAGAGCTGTTGGAGAAAGGATTTATTCATCCGAGTTCATCACCATGGGGAGCACCAGTGTTGTTTGTGAAGAAGAAAGATGGATCTTTTAGAATGTGTAGAGATTATCGTGAGTTGAATAAGTTGACTGTCAAGAATCGTTATCCTCTCTCGAAAATCAATGATTTATTTGACCAACTTCAAGGTTCGAGCGTGTATTTTAAGATCGATCTGCGATCAGGATATCACCATTTACGCATTAAAGAATAGGACATTCCAATTACAACATCTAGAACTCGGTATGGACACTTTGAGTTCCAAGTGATGCCGTTCGGATTGACTAATGCGCCTGTTGTGTTTATGGACTTGATGAACCGGGTATGCAAGCCATATCTTGATAAGTTTGTCATAGTGTTCATCGATGATATTTTGGTTTATTCCAAGGACGAAGAAGAGCATGGGAAGCATTTGAATATTCTTTTAGAGTTGCTTAAGAAAGAGAGATTGTACGCCAAGTTTTTAAAGTTTGATTTTTGGCTAGATTCGGTACAATTTTTTTTGGTCAGTGATTGATCGTAGTGTGTTCATGTGATGCCTAGCAAGATCGAAGCCATTAAGAATTGGGCTGCACCAATGACGCCAACGAAGGTGAGGCAATTTCTTAGATTAGCTGGTTACTACCAGAGGTGTATTGAAGGTTTTTCTTTGATTTCTAAGTTGCTGACTAAGTTGAATCAGAAAGATAAGAAATACGAGTGGAGAAAAGAAGAAGAGGAAGCTTTTCAGACATTGAAGCAGAAGTTGTGTAGTGCACCGATCTTAGCGTTGCCCGAGGGAACGGAAGATTTTGTGGTGTATTGCGATGCGTCACTTAAAGGTTATGGAGCCGTGTTGATGCAAAGAGAGAAGGTGATAGCATATGCTTCTCGACAATTGAAGGTCCATGAAGAGAATTACGCTACTCACGATTTGGAGTTAGGAGCCATTGTTTTCGCTCTTAGGTTATGGAGACATTATTTGTATGGAACGAAGTGTGTGGTTTTCACCGATCACAAGAGCCTACAATATATTTTGAATCAGAAAGAGCTGAACTTGAGACAACGAAGATGGATTGAGTTGTTGAGTGATTATGATTGTGAGATTCGGTATCATCCTGGAAAAGCGAATGTTGTGGCTGACGCCTTAAGTCGAAAGGAAAGGAATAAGCCATTGCGTGTTCGAGCTTTGATGATGACTGTTCACAATGATCTACCAAAACAGATTCGTGAAGCTTAGAAGGAAGCGATGAAAAGGAAGAATGTAAGGGCAGAGAATTTAGGGAGATTGATTAAGCAAATATTCAAGTTTCACCTCGATGGAACGCGTTGTTTTGGAAATCGTGTTTGGTTGCCGTGATTCGGTGGATTGAGGGATTTGGTTATGCATGAGTCGCATAAGTCCAAGATAATTCTATCCAACTTGATCCGGACAAATGTATCAAGATCTGAAGCTGATGTACTAGTGGCCGAATATGAAAGCTGATATTGCCACGTATGTAAGCAAATGTTTGACTTGTGCGAAGGTTAAAGCTGAGCATCAGAAACCGTCTGGGTTGCTGCAACAACCTGAGATTCCAGTTTGGAAGTGGGAAAGGATTACTATGGATTTTGTGAGTGGACTACCAAAAACGTTGATAGGTATATACAATTGGTTATTGCCGACTGACTGACCAAAATTTTCCCAAGCTCATTTCCTACCAATTAAGAAACGGATAGCATGGAGAAGCACACACAACTTTATTGAAGGAAGTTTGTGTGTAGCATGGTGTTCTGTTATGATCATAATTAGATCGAGAATAGCCATTTTACGTCGTATTCTTGAGATCGCTCAAAAAGCGTGTAGGACGAAATTTGGATATGAGTACCGCTTACCACCCTCAAACGGATGGTCAAAGCGAAAGGACTATACAAACACTGGAAGATATGTTGCGTGCCTGTGTGATCGACTTTGGAAGTAGTTGGGATCGCCATCTGCCATTGGTCGAGTTCTCATATAACAATAGTTATCACGCGAGCATTAAGGCTGCACAATATGAGGCTTTGTACGGACAAAAATGTAAAAAAAAAAAAAAAAAAAAAAAAAAGAAAAACAAAAAAAAAAAAAAAAAAAAAAAAAAAAAAAAAAAAATAAAAATAAAAAAAAAAAAATAAAAAAAACAAAAAAAAAAAAAAAAAAAGAAAAAAAAAAAAGATCACCTGTATGCTGGAGTGAGGTTGGGGATAGCCAACTCACCGGTCCAGAATTGATCCGTGATACGACCGAGAAGATCATCCAGATTAAGAACTTCTTGTTAACTGCCCATAGTTGCCAAAAAAGCTATGCAGATAGGAGAACCAAGCCGTTGGAATTTGAAGTCGGTGATATGGTACTGCTCAAGGTATCGCATAGAAGGCCTTGTGCCTTGTTGGAAAGACACTGGAAAGTTAAGTCCTCGGATACAATGGCTATTCAAGATTCTAGCTAGAGTTGGTCCTGTAGCTTATACGTTGGAGTTACCTGAAGAGTTGAAAGGGATTCATAGTACTTTTCATGTTTTGAATCTTAAGAAATGTCTAGCGGAGGGCGACATTATTGTTCTGATGGACGAGATTCAACTTGATGATAAGTTGCAAATGATTGAAAAGCCAGTGGAAGTTGTTGATAGAGAGGTTAAGCGACTTAAGAAAAGTAGGATACCTAACGTTTAAAGTTTGTTGGAAATTCGCATAGAGGCCCGAATTACTTGCACTGAGGATCAGATTAAGAAAAAGTACCCTCATCTCTTTACAAGTAAGGATGAAGCGAAGGAAAAGTGGATAAGTCGAGCTGAGCACCAGGACGGCGCTCCCTAAAGGAGGGGAGAATGTAACAACCCGAGTTTCAGGTCAACGTTTATCCCGAGCTAAGATAATTATTTTTGCTACGTAATTAATTATAGTCGTTTATGCTATATAAGGTTTGATGAAAATTTCCATTTATAGGGTAATTTTAACCTTGATTGAGTTTCTATTTGTTTTTAAGGTCTAAGGAATCAAAAAAAAGCCCCCAAAAATTATATGTTCTCCCGAGAGTCGTGACTATGTTTAATTTTGGTATTTTACGGCATTGTCCCCCCGATTTTTTTTGTAAAACCGTGGTTTAAAGTTCATGTTTTACGTGATTTAACGTTTTAAAGGAAAATTAGTGGGACGGATTTAAACTATTTATTAACGTGGTGTAACCCGAGTCTTTGGCCAATTTTATTAACGAAAGAGACACATTGTACTAGTTTTAAAAGGACTTAAGGATGGAGGGACCTAAATTGCCAAAGTGCCAAAGTTCCTTTCTATAAATACCCCACCATATGCACACTTATAACTCTTTAGCAAAAAAATCTCTTCCTCTCCTCTCTTGCTCTCTCGTCCGCCAAGCACAACAACACCACTTTCTAGCCAATTTTTCTGACATGCAATTAAATCTACTTACATATTATTAATCCTTGTTTCAAGAGCTACAAATCTCACTATTAAAATCCTACATGCAATAAGATCTAGAGAAGTTAGATTTTTGGTGTGTTATTGCCATTTTCATGTATAAGAGGGTGTTCAAAATAGTTAGATTGTTGTTGTATTGAAGTTGGTTGATTGAAAAAGGTTTTGTTTGGTTTGTTTGGTGTTCGTCCGATTTTAAAAGGCCAAGGGAAACCATAGTTTGATTTTCTTATAAGCATTGTGAGCTTCTATTTATGTTTATGTGTTGGTTAATTTGTGTATATTGCGTGTTATATGGTTATTGCTATAAGATTCAAGTGCGGAAATTATTGAAAGTGTATTTGGTTATTAACCAAAGTTTGATGGTTTTGGTATGATTAAATAGGATAGTTAAGCATGTTTTGATAGTCGGATTATGTCAAAAATGTCATTTTGATAGGTTTTGGGTTGACCAAGTTTGACCAGAAAGTTTGACTTACCCGTAGCGAGTCGAGAAATTTTTGAAAGTTATTTTTGATAATTCAAGTGATAGTGTTCGCCTTTAGCTACGTTTCGCTAGGTGGATCGTCACGTAACTCTTAATAATGAACGTTTTACGGCCGAGTCAAGTTTGGTTATTTTTGGGGTAAAAGTCAACTACGAAGTTTGACTTTTGAAAGTCAAACTTGTTAAACTTTTGAATATAGTCTATAATGAGCAAAGGGTTTGTATTTTTTAGTTAATTGAATAACCGAATATGTGAGTTCGGATATTTTCCTTACTTTCGGTAACTTTCTAAAAATGGAAACTTTGTGGAAAAGTGTCATGATATTGTTAGTGCGTCAAAGTGAAATGTTTTGCGTCGCACTTGATATTGTTGTATATGATTTGTATATACATTAATAGTAATATATATAATTATATAGAAAAATATATATATATATATATATATATATATATATATATATATATATAGATGCAAGTATGTATTATATGAGTTATTATACTTTTAGTCACATACGACTATATATGTATTATATAGGTCGCGGTTAGGACGTGAAGCTATTTGCGCTTGTTGATTTGATTGATTTGGATCTTTTGCTTAAGGTGAGTTCATAGCCTCGCATTTAAACCTTTTGATTGTTTTTTTAAACCAGCGAGGGATCATGTTTTGTTTTTATAATAAAAAACACATAAAAATATATTTGCATGTGGACCCGATTATGAGAATGTTTCCGCATAAGTAGCTATTGTCGAAGTCTCTTATTTCATGAACCGTTAATTGCCTTAAGAGGTGAACGCTAATGCATTAAATAGATCTATTGGGTTTGACAACCCTTTATGGGGTATGAAAACCTTGTGACTCAGCCCCTGTCATACAGACATTTTGTTTTAGAAGTAAAAGGTATATGACAATAATACCTACGTTTGGGGGCACAGTATAACATATGAAATGACATATGTATTGTTAACTTTCGTGTCACAAGCTTATAAGTAAAAAGAAAAGAAGTTGCTAAATACATTGCATTCCGATGCTTTTTGTTTCTCGAGAACTATTTGTGTTCATAGATTAATGCTTATTAATGATTTTACACACTATGAATTTCAACTCACATTTATAGTTGACGTTTTAAACATGTGTTTATCCAAGGTAACCAAGATGAAGGCAACGAAGACGTAGAGGTATCGTACGTGTGATGGATTGATGAAAGACTACTTGTTAGTTCCCTGTCTTTCAAAAACAATGTCTTAATTGGTTCTAAAACAATGTCTTTATTTTGAAACAATAGTTTTTCAAATGTTGTAATGGTTGTGGTTGCGATTCTGTGGGGACCTGAACGCATTTTACTCTGATTAATAATAGAACACATGTTTGTTAAACGTCTTATCTGGAGTCGTTTTCTATTATCTTGGTAAATGGTGCTATTTAGTAACACCTAATTGCTAAATTCTGCTGCGTAATCAAATGTCCTTTGGTTGGGGTGTTACAACCTACCTCTTAGAACCACTAATCCTCATCTACCTTGACCATCATTCGAATCAATCGAACGCTTGGCAAATAAACCCCCTCATCTTTCGGCCATGGAGCCTCCTCTCCTACTATTACCACCACATCTTCCGCCCTTAGGGCCTCCCAACCCTTTTCCATTGCTCACCCATTAAATGGTTTTGCGAACATTGCAACGCTCCCAAGCTAATGAACCTCCACCTATTCTGGCCATGGAACCTTCTCTTCTTCCATTGCCACCTCAACTTCCAACTTTTCTAAAAAATCCCCCTTCAAACTTTTCGCCACTTCCGCCATTAGGAACAAATAATCCTATCCCTTTGCTAACCCATGAAATGTTTTGTGAACATTTCCAACATACCCAAGTGGTTGTAGACAATCTCCGGGTTGAGATATGTTTCATTCTCAATCACATCCTAGACCGTTTTAATGTTCTTTCTCATAATTACTAGACTAGGGTATTAGAAATAACAATAAATCATATTTTGTTAAGAATCTCTTGTCTTCTTATTGTTATGAATGTTGTAATTTGGCATTAATCAATGTTTCAATTCTTGTTTTATTGTGCTCCCAGGGAATTATATGTTATCAATTAGCTCAAAAAAATTTATATATTTGTGCTTAACAAAAAAACCACAGGACTGCCGGTTCCATCGGCATCCAAAGCCGATTTCATTTAAAGAAAATAACCGTGAACGCTTGTTCTATAGTAGCCATTTTTAGTTTTTTGGCCTCTAACTTTTCTTTTGTAGGTACTCCTAAAGCAAGGGGGAGCACATCTCTTTATATCTAACATATTTTTGCAGCATACTTGTAATAGCACCCATCAAGGAGGACCTTTTCGCGTTTACTCATATCAACTCCAACTTATTGTTGTACACCTCTCCGTGACCATTGCATCTTTTTGTTTCGACAAAAAGGGGGAGAAGGGAAGTAAAACAAACATAAGGAAAAAGGGTAGAAAAACAAGTTCTAAAATTTAATCCAAATACTCAAAACAAATTCATTTGAACTAATTTACTTCCATTAGATTTTAGTTTTTTCATCAACAAAAAAGGGAAGATTGTTAATACAAATAAACCAATAAAAACGTTTATCTTATTTTATGATATTTTCATGTTTTGTTGATAACAATAAGTAAAATATACATGAAAGTAAACTACTTAAACTAACATATAAACATTACTTTTCTATTTTTAGCATAACATTGATTTACAAGTAAATTATGCAAGCAATTGTTTACATCATGGATGACATCATCATTTGCAGCATATCTTAGGGTAATCTTACAAGATTACACATGATCTCTCAAGATTTTGCAAATCAAAATTCGGATTTAGTTACTGTGCGCCGGTTCTGTTGCTATATACAGGCCGATTCTGTTCTGCAACAAAACCGACAGAACCGGCCTATAGTAGATTTTTTGGCTATAAATACCAAACCATTTCTCATGCTTTACTCATCCTTTCTAGCTTAAATTCTCTAATCTACTAATCATTCTCTCTACTCTTGCATAGTTTCTTTTAGCATTTTGTAGGTAAATTCCTTCAAAGAAGAAATTGCCAAACACCCCTTTTGAGACGATCAAGTTCCAAGAATCCTGTTTCGCATCTCCATAGCATCTTCAAGTTCACATTGCTGAATCTTGTACATCATTTAGTAGTTGTAGATATATTCATCATATTTGTAAATCAAGTGTAGTGTTATTGGGTTGATTCTACCGTGTGAAGAATCCGATATTTAGCTTTGTACCGTTAAAAGGTGTAAGCATAGTTGTGAGGCTTCTCCGCCGGTTAAAGGAGTGTGGTGACTAGTGTTTACAAACTTTTAAGTAGGTGACTCGGGGAGTGGAGTAGGGCAAGGAAGGTGTCCTTGTAGCCGAATGATGACATCAAATAACGTTACTTTTATAGCATCATTTATCCCATGAAAATAACCCATTTTATATAATTATTTCAAAGAATTGTTACTTAATCGTTTATATTTGAGAATTGCAATAATTATGGAGTACTTGGCGAAGATTAGCAAAAAAGCACGAATTCTGGAGCTTAAACGAAGACATTTGAAAATTACTGTTCTGACATCTAATACGCCGTATCCATCAAGGAAGATACGGCATATCTGTGCCTGCACTTCACAAAAGACCATGAAGGAAACAAGATCAATACACCGTATCCAAGGAAGACCAATACGCCGTATTTAAGTATGGAAAAAGCCGTTTTGAAACTCAATGTGAAGTCTAAAGATATTGATCTTTGGTATATTATAGTTTATGGTAATTACAAACCTACCATCAAAGATAAAGATGGTAAGGATTTAATCATCACTTATGCAAAATTTGACGAAAACCATAAGAAAATGATGAAGCAAAAATGATTTTATACAACGCTTTACCCAAAAAGGAAATATGAAAAGAATATTCATGTGCGATACGGCTCAATGTATTGGAATCATTAATAATTACCCATCAAGGTAACAAACAAGTTAAGGATAACAAAATAGATCTATTTGTTCAAAAATATAAAGAATTCATTATCGCGGATGATGAACATTGATTGTGCTTTTGCTAGATTTAAGACATACCTACATTACACTAAAATCACTGATGAATCCTTTTCAAGGCGTAATCATGTTAGAAATACTTGAGGACTCTTCCCACCAAATAGCGTCTGAAGGTTACGGCAATAGAAGAATCCAAGGACTAATCAACACTACCTCTAGATGAGCTTATTGGAAATCTAAAAGTTTATGAGGTAGTACTTGAAAAGGACTCGGAGATCTCTAAGAGCAAGAAAGAAAAATACAAATCACTTGCTCTCAAAGCAAGAAAAGTCCTAAGTGAAGAAGAAGCAACCTCTTTGGATAGCAATGATGAAGAATACGCCATGGCGGTAAGAGATTTCAAACATCTTTAGAAGAAAAGGAAAGTTTGTCCGCCAACCTCATGACGACAAAAAGAACTTCCGGAAAGTAAAAGAAGACAAAACGGAGAAAGATGATCAAAGATGTTTCAAGTGTGGAGATCCAAATCACTTCATTAGTGATTGTCCCAAACACTCCTTCAATGATCAAAAGGCGTTCTTGTCGGTTGTTGGAGAGATAATGAAGGAGACAAGGACGAAATCTGTCTCATTGCACATGACACTAATGAGGTACTATCTGACACTCCTGATGAAAACCATAAGAAAATGATTTCCAAAAATGATGAAGCAAAAATGGTTTTATACAATGATTTACCCAAAAAGGAATACGAAAGAATTTTCATGTGCGATACGGCTCAAGATATTTGGAAATCTTTAATAATTACCCACCAAGGTAACAAACAGGTTAAAGATAACAAAATAGATCTATTTGTTCAAAAATATGAAGAATTCATTATCACGGATGATGAAACTATTGATTGTGCTTTTGCTAGATTTAATACTATTATTACATCACTAAAAGCACTTGATGAATCTTTTTCAAGTCGTAATCATGTTAGGAAATTCTTGAGGGCTCTTCCCACCAAATGGCGACCAAAGGTTACGGCAATAGAAGAATCCAAGGACTTATCAACACTACCTCTAGACGAGCTCATCGGCAATCTAAAAGTTTATGAGGTAGTACTTGAAAAGGACTTGAGGATTTGTAAGAGCAAGAAAGAAAAATACAAATCACTTGCTCTTAAAGCAAGAAAATTCCTAAGTGAAGAAGAGGCAACCTCTTCGGATAGCGATGATGAAGAATACGCCATGGCAGTAAGAGATTTCAAAAAATTCTTTAGAAGAAGAGGAAAGTTTGTCCGCCAACCCTATGACGACAAAGAGAACTTCCAGAAAGTAAAAGAAGACAAAAAGGAGAAGGATGATCGAAGATGTTTCAAGTGTGGTGATCCAAATTACTTCATTAGTGATTGTCCCAAACACTCCTTCAATGATCAAAAGGCATTCGTTGTCGGGTGTTGGAGCGATAGTGGAGATGATTCCAAGAAAGAAGAAATATGTCTCATGGCACTCGACAACAATGAGGTACATCTAAAGGTCAAATTAGAACCGGATGAATGGATCAAGGATAGCGGGTGCTCAAGACACATGACGGGCAACAAAGATCTCTTCTCATCCTACAAAACTATAGACGGAGGTAATGTGGTGTTTGGTGGTAACACTAAAAGCAAGATCGTCGGAAAAGGTACAATCACTCATAACTCTCTCACTATTCATGATGTTAGTCACGTAGAAAATTTAGGTTTTAACTTACTTAGTATAGGACAAATATGTGATAAAAAATGCAAAGTGCTCTTTAGTGAAACCGGTAGTGAAATAATTAAAGACGACATTACCATAGGAAGAGGAATTAGGAAAAATGGCCTATACATAATGAAAATGGGAAACTCTCCAAAAGATAGCCTTTGTCTAACCTCGATAGATGATACTTCGACCTTATGGCATCGAAGATTGGGTCACGCCAATATGCGACTAATACAATCGCTATCATCTAAAGAGCTTGTTAGGAATTTGCCTAAACTAAAATTTGAAAGTCATTTTTGTGATGCTTGTAACATTGGAAAGCAAGTACACACAAGTCATAAACCTAAAAACATGGTTTCAACCACAAAATGTCTAGAACTTTTGCACATGGACTTGTTTGGTCCGTCGGCCGTCCAAAGCTACGGAGGAAACTTCTACACTTTGGTCATCGTCGACGACTACTCAAGATATACATGGACAAGATTTTTAAAACACAAAAATGAAGCTTTCGACCATTTTGAAATCTTAAGTAAAAATATTCAAGTTCAAAAGGGTTGCCTCAATATATCAATTCGTACGGATCATGGTCGGGAATTTGATAATGAAGTACAATTTGGAGCTTTTTTTGATGCTAATGGTATTACTCATAACTTGTCGGCTCCACGTACTCCACAATCAAATGGGGTAGTAGAACGTAAAAATTAGACCTTACAAGAAATGAGTAGAACAATGCTTAATGAACAATCAATTCCTCAAAAATTTTGGTGTAATGTCGTCGACACCTCCACTTATATCTTAAATAGGATTCTTATTAGACATTTCCTTGGAAAAACTTCTTATGAGCTTTTCAGAGGTAAAAAACCCTCCTTAGAATACTTCAAAGTATTTGGTTACAAATGTTTTATCCTTAACACTAAAGACTATCTCATAAAATTCGACCCTAAGTCCTCGGATATTCGCCTAATAGTAAAGCTTACATCATTCTAAACAAGAAAACCATGAAAGTCGAAGAATCTCTTAATGTAAAATTCGATGAAAGTCCTCCTCCTAAGTCACCACCTTTAGAAGATGATGATATACTTGAATGTGAAATTATTGAAAACAAAGAAAAAGACTTAGAAATCAAGGAAAATGAACCATTAAACAAAGAAATTATAAACATCAAAGAATCTAAAGATCATCCCCTAGAAACCGTCATAGGTAATCTAAATGAAAGGACCTTAAGGTCTTAAGTTCAAAACCAAAGTAACTTCTTTTGCTTCGTGTCATCCATAGAACCTAAAAATGTCAAAGAAGCCATACAAGACGAAACTTGGACAATGGCTATGCAAGAAGAACTTAATCAATTTAAAACGAACGATGTTTAGAGTCTTGTCCTTCCTCTCGAAAACCAAAACATAATAGGTACTAAATGGGTCTTTAAAAATAAATTAGATGAGAATAGTGTTGTATCTAAAAATAAAGCTAGACTTGTGGCACAAGGATACAACCAACAAGAAGGAATAGATTTCGATGAAACCTATGCTCCCATAGCAAGATTAGAATCTATAAGAATCCTTCTTGCTTATGCTTGTGCACATGACTTCAAGCTTTTTCAAATGGATGTCAAAAGTGCTTTCCTAAACGGTTATATAAATGAATAAGTCTATGTCGCTCAACCCCCTCAAGCCTACTCCACACATATCTAAAATACGATTCTTATTATACCAATTCCCTTGGAAGATCTCCTTATGAGCTTTTCAAAGGAGTAAAAAAGGCCACCTTATAAATACGTCAAAGTATTTGCTGCAAATGTTTTAATCCTAACACTAAAGAATATCTCACAAAATTTCGACCCTAAGTCCACACCGAAGGTATAATTCCTCGGAAATTCGCTTAATATAAACTTACATCATTCTAAAACAAGGAACGCAGTTAAAGTCGAAGAATCCTTAATTAAAATTCGACAAAAGTCCTCCTCCTAAGTCACCACCTTTAGAAGATGATGACATACTTGAATGTGAAATTATTGAAAACAAAGAAAAAGACTTAGAAATCAAGGAAAATGAACCATTAAACAAAGAAATCATAAACATCAAAGAATCTAAAGATCATCCCCTAGAAACCGTCATAGGCATCTAAATGAAAGGACCTTAAGGTCTCAAGTTCAAAACCAAAGTAACTTCTTTTGCTTTGTGTCATCCATAGAACCCTAAAATGTCAAAGAATCCATACAAGATGAAAGTTGGACTATGGCTATGCAAGAAGAACTTAATCAATTTAAAATAAACGATGTTTGGAATCTTGTCCCTCCTCCCGAAAACCAAACCATAATAGGTAATAAATTGGTCTTTAAAAATAAATTAGATGAAAATGGTGTTGTATCTAGAAATAAAGCTAGACTTGTGGCACAAGGATACAACCAACTAGAAGGAATAGATTTCGATGAAACCTATGATCCCGTAGCATGATTAGAATCTATAAGAATCCTTCTTGCTTATGCTTGTGCACATGACTTCAAGATTTTTAAAATGGATGTCAAAAGTGCTTTCCTTAACGGTTTTATAAATAAATGAAGACTAATGTCACTCCAACCCCTCCGGATTCATAGATTATGAAAAACAAACAATGAGTCTTTAAACTCAAAAAGGCTCTTTACGGTCTTAAACAAGAACCCAAAGCTTGGTACGATAGACTTAAAGCCTTTCTCATCGACCACAAGTACACCATGGGATTAGTATATAACACTCTATTTACTAAGAAAAGAAATTCACATATCATCATTGTCCAAATCTATGTGGACGACATCATTTTCGGCTCAACTTGTCAAGAGCTTTGCGATGATTTTTCAAAAATCATGCACGACAAGTTTGAAATGAGCATGATGGGTGAATAAAATTTTTTCCTTGGTCTACAAATCAAATAATTAGATGAATGAGAAACTTTTTTCAACCAATCAAAATATATTAAAGAAATGCTTAAAAATTCGGTCTCGAAAACTCTAAACCCATCAAAACTCCTATGTGGTCCAAAACCAAACTCACTCGAGATGAAGACAGTGAACCCTTTGACGACACTGAATATTGTGGCATGATTGGTATCCTCCTCTATCTAACGGCTAGTCGACGACCTGAACATCAAGTTTTTAGTATGTGTCTATGTGCTCGTTTTCAAGAAACTCCAAAGAGTTCCCACCTTGAAGCCGTAAAAAGAATTTTTAGATATATTAAAGGTACCGCACAACTAGGATTATGGTATCCCAAGGGAACGGGAGTAGAAACCATTATCTATGCCGACTCCGGTCATTCGGGAGACGATGTCGATCGCAAAAGCACAAGCGGTGTGTGCACATTTATGGGATGTTGCCTCACATCGTGGTTCTTTAAGAAACCAACCTCCCTAGCTATCTCAACCACCGAAGCCGATTATTTTTTCTGCTTGGAAGCCTGCACCGAATCCTATGATTGAAAGCAATCTCTTGTAGACTATGACATTAAAACCAAGATGATATACCCATCCTTTTTGATAAAATAAGTGCCCATTGCCCTAAAATAAAATCCCACCATCCTATCACCACGTCACCAAACAAATAGAAATCCTACAAAGCAGAAATAAGGAGACTTTGGGTTATCTCAAATATATCTATTTTTCTTTTTTTAGACGAGATAACCGCACCTCCAACTTCATATCATGTACACATAATCTAAATTTTTTTGCAGACGCCGGTTCTCTTTCTGCAACAGAACCGGCGACACTATAATGCAGATTATTTAAATACGAATTTCAAACTTCTACCATAACAAATTACCTCTGAATCAAGCCTATCAGTTCTAGGGGTTTAGAAGTTGACTCTAGGTAAATCCAATGATTAGATCTTCTCCAAAATATCAAGCAATGCATTAAAATCCAAAATTACCTCTATAAAAGGTTTAATCCAAACACTAGTTATCTTATCAAATTCAAAAGAACATTAAAAATGCCTAAAAGAAAAGAAGCTTAAACCTTAACCACCGGTCTATCCCCTCCTTATCATCCTCTCTCACCACCTACCGATTATCAATCGGCCTCCTCTATCAACTCCAAATGATTCACCACCGCTTTCTCCCATGATATCTCTGAGAATCTCACCAAGCAAAATACTACTCACTCTAAAGACAACACCACCACCCTTGACCTCTCCTCCACTGGCTCCAACCCAACCATCCAAACACTCCTTACTTTTGTTTTCCACTTCTCTTACCTCTCCTCAAACACTCTTTGACACACTAGAAGACCTTCCACCTACAATAAAAAACCCCCCACCACCTAGGCCATCATTTGACTCCATTGAAAGCATTGGCCCAATGAACCACTAACCTCCACCTATTCCACTATAACCTCCTCTTCACCATTCCAACCTATGTAGCCTTCCATCATTCCACATTGCAACTCGACTTCCAACTTTTTCCCCAAATCCTCCTTCAAACTTCCCTGCCACTTCCGCTATTAGGACCAAACAACCCTTTCCCTTTGCTAACCCATGAAATGTTTTGTAAACATTGCCAACGTACACAAGTGGTTGTCGACAATCTCCAGGATGAGATGTGTTTCATTCTCAATCACATCCTAGACCGTCTTAATGTTCTTGCTCACAATTACTAGACTAGCAAATTAGAAATAAGAATAAATCATATTTCATTAAGAATCGCTTGTTTTCTTATTGTTATGAATGTTATAATTTGGAATTAATCAATGTTTCAATTCTTATCTTATTGTGCTCCCAGGGAATTGTATGTTGATGATTTTTAATTTACTCAAACAAAATTATATATTTGTGCTTAACAAAAAAATGCAGGACTGTCGGTTCCATCGGCATCCAAAGCCGTACCAATCAAGTGAACGCAAAACCGCAGATGCAGGTTCTACAGTAGACATTTTTAGATTTTTGGCTTCTAACTTTTCTTTTGTAGGTACTCCTAAATCAAGGGGGAGCACATCTTTTTATATCTAACTTACTTTTGTAGCATACAATGTTTAGCACCCATCATGGGGGAGCTTTCCACATTTACTCATATCAATTCTAACTTATTGTTGTACAACTCTCTGTAACCGTTGCATCTTTTTTGTTTTTGACAAAAAGGGGGAGAAGGGAAGTAAAACAATAGGGAAGTAAAATGAATTCTAAAACATAATCCATATACTCAAAAACAAATTCATTTTAACTAATTTACTTCCATTAGATTTTAGTTTTGTCATCAACAAAAAGGGAGAGATTGTTAATACAAATAAACCAATAAAAACATTTATTTGTTTACGATCTTTTCATGTTTTGTTGATAACAATAAGTAAAATATACATGAAGGTAAACTACTTAAACTAACACATAAACATTACTTTTCTATTTTTAGCATTACAATGATTTACAAGTAAATTATGCAAACCATTATTTACATCATGTATAACAACATCATTTGCAGCATATCTTAGGACAATCTTACAAGATTACACATGATCTCTCAAGATTTTGCAAATCAAAATTTGGATTGTGTTACTGTGCGCCGGTTCTGTTGGTATATACTGGCCGGTTCTTTTCTACAACAGAACCGGCAGAACCGGGCTACAGTAGAATTTTTGGCTATAAATACCAAGCAATTTCTCATGTTTTTGATCATCCCTTCTAGCTTAAATTCTCTAATCTACTGATCATTCTCTCTTCTCTTGCATAGTTTCTTTTAACATTTTATAGGTAAATTCCTTCAAAGAAGAAATTGCCAAACACCCCTTTTAAGACGATCAAGTTCAAAGAATCTTGTTTCGCATCTCCATAGCATCTTCAAGTCCACATTGCTGAATCTTGTACATCTTTGTAAATCAAGTGTAGTGCTGTTGGGTTGATTCTACCGTGTGAAGAATCCAGTATTTAGCTTTGTACCATTAAAGGTGTAAGCAATGTTGTGAGGCTTCTCCGCCGGTTAAAGGAGTGTGGTGACTAGTGTTTACAAACTCTCGAGTAGGTGACTCGAGGAGTGGAGTAGGGCAAGGAAGGTGTCCTTGTAGCCGAACCACTATAAATACTTGTGTCTTGGTTAAATCTTTCTAACCCTTACTTATACTTTCTTTATATTTTGTTCATCAAGCATCAAGATTATGCAAACTTCACATAAGAACCTAACAAAATTTTAAAAAGTACTTGAAAACTATTCAACCCCCCCTTCTAGTTTTCAACAAGACCATTGCGAATATGTTGTGTAAACATGTAAACCATAAGCTATTTGGAAAATCAGTTGGTGTTTAGAATTACCATCTTTTTATCGTCTAAGAGGTTCAAATGCCGCAATGTACTAATCTATATACATCTTGCCCTATCATATCTGGTTATTGTTCTTAATTTCACTCTAAATCAATCAACTTGATAATATCAACAAACAAACACCCCCTAAAATGGGCTCATTTTTGCTAATATGCTATCATTCTTATTACATAAAACTACTTAAAAGAGCAATAAACAGATTATAGTTATACACAGGTTAAGCATAAGGCATAAAATATAAACATTCAAAGTCTTATGGATAAGCCATAAGCTCAACTAAGCAACCTCATAAGTTGAGCTTTTCAAAAATCCAATAAGCTCATAAGATAGGAAATAATCCCAAAACCCCTTTAAAAAAACAAGACACAAATAAAAGAAACTAATAACTGTAAACCTTTTTTTCCATACACTAAACCTAAATCGTCATTCAAACAAAAAAGAAATCTGAACTAAACAAAAGGAAACCATACCCATCTGCGTAAAAACCTAACATACATGATTCACAAAAAACTCCCGTCGACCAAGATTATGACAGTGGCATGCTAACTCGATGATTGTATGAGTTTTTTTAAAGATACCTCCATTCATAATCAACTGCCGCCATTAATTTTCTGGATATGTTTGTGTTTTGTGTGATGAATCAGACAAGTATAATTGCATTGTGGGTTTGATGAGTCATCCTGTTTAAGGACATGTGTATCGTTACTATTTACAAAGATTAAATTAATACCCCTACCCCTCTAACCCCCCACTAACCCTAATATTATATTGTTTTGTCTACTGTAGATGACATTGTAGCTAAATGATAAAAAATTAAATTATGAGAGGGGTACTGCAGATTACACTATAGCAAACGAATAAAAAATAGGTTACTGTAGAGTTTGTGAGTTGGGGAAGAGTACGGCTAATATATATATAATTATATAATAATGTAAAAGCATATTTTATTAGAAGAAAAACAGAACTATTCCTGCTTTTGCATGATATTTGCATTAAGAACATGATCTAGTTAATTGGTAAAGGCGTCATGTTAGTTAATGAAGGTTATTGAAGTGAAATTGAACTATATACCAATATTTCTATCATTTCGTCATCTTTGGCCGTGAAAAGGACGCATCGATTGGCGTTTCTGGCTCTAAGAATCTACGAATAAAGACTACCTTATTTGGAACAATAGATTAAGCTGGCACCAAAGCGACTTATTAGATTTTGGAGGAGTTGGTCATTGTATGCAAGGCTGTTAAGATCGAGATTGTTAGCTATTAGTGACATTTTATTAGTTGGTTGTGTAAGTTGATTAGGTTAACTAGAAGGTAGCAGAGTGAAAGTTTCCTTATGCTCGTATACTTGCCTTGCAAGGCAAGTTACATGTTAGCTTTGTTTTAGAAAGTTTATGTTTGTGTCAGTTTGGTATTCAACCGACTAGTTTAACCCATTCTAAAACACATAAATCACTCAAAGACTACATTGTACAAAAGATTATAACTTAACTGGCGCTTAAGGATTTAGCTTGTCTCCGTAGCATGGTTGCAAGGTTCTATTTGCTTATACAAAATCAGCCATTATTTCCAATCATTGCTTTAAATCCCAAGGCCTTTAACCAAGACCTTACCTTGATCCACATAAACCTACAAAACACTTGACAACTAAAACGTAAGCTTCACGCTTAGTACTAGGCAATAACAAGTCATTATATATCACATAATCATTTTGCATCATATAATTTCGCAACTAGTCTATAATTGTGTCCGGGTTAGAGAGTTTAAAAATCTCAACCCAAACCTGACTTGTTTAGTTAATCGTGTCTAGAATTTCAACCCTAACCTTAACACGTTTATTAAACGGGTTAGTTGTGTCGACCCGTTTATGATTTGAATATAATTTTAAGGCTAATTTTAAAAAAATCATCGTACTTGCCACAAAATCTTTTTACGGGTATCGAATAAAAAAAATACTTATGTTTACATTAATGTTCACCTTTTTATCCTTTTGTGACATTTTTTCCTCTCTTAGCTAATAGGAGTTTTAAAATTTTTAGGGGCAAAAATGTCACAAAATACCACAAAATGAAAAAAAGTGAACATTAATGTAGACATAAGTATTTTTTTATTTGATGTTTGTAAAATTATTTTATGACAAGTATGATGATTTTTTAAATAATTAGCTATATTTTTAATGGGACATATCGAATATAGTAAGTTGTATGTTAGAAATATTTTAAGCAACACGATATTTGGGTCATATTATAATGACACATAACTTTTAATATATAATTTTTTTAATCTATTTTGAACGGGTTGTAATCGGGTTGAGAATCTCAACCCAAACCTAACTTATTTATTAAATAGGTCAGTCGTGTCAATTGATTTCTGACCCGAACTTGTTTAGTCTCGAACTTAACTCATTTGTTTTTGTGTCGGTCTTGTGTCGTGTTAGAAATTGCCACCCATAGTCTATATAACTAAAACACACCATCACTTGTTTAATAGCACCTTAATAAATCATATCATTACATGCCATAACTAATATAAAACTATTCCAATTCCTTACCTTTGATAGTTATATCTAACTAGTCTAATCTTAGCATTAGTCCAAGCTTTCTAAACTAAGCTTCCTATACATTGTTAAAAACTAACATAAAGCAGGAACACAATTTCCAAACACTTGGGCCATAATTCTTGGGTCAAGTCCATACCCTCCTTACCCGATCCATCTGAGTTATACACCCGTGGGTTTTCTCAGTTGTCAATCACATCCCTTCCCTATCCATTAAAAATCCGACCTATAAAACATCCGCCGGTTGACTCCTAACCCGGTTCGACGATAACAATAAACCAATATTATATCACTGCTATAGTGATTTATGAGAGAGTGAACAATAGATGCTATAGTAAATCGTTTATTATATTTTGCTAAGTGCTTACTGCCAGCTAATCTTTTCACTTAATTGTTGGAGTTAGTTCATGATAGTCATGTGTCTTCTATTAATCTTTGAGTGGGTTTTAGGTTTATACACTCACAGGTTAGGTGTTTTAAAGAACACCATCTAGCATACTGGTCTGAAAGGTATTCTCCATCTCATCTATTAAGTTTAAAGATTTTTTAATTTCGAATATTGATTTGTGGTTTTTGTGGTTAAATTGATATATGGGTATTGAAATTGGGGTTAATTGATTTTGTTGCGTTTAAAGTGCTATATTAGTGTTAATTTTGGATTCCAATAATAGGTTATTTAATTTATGGATATGGTTGGAGTATGACACAGTTAGGGTTTTGGTGTCGGAATGTGTGTGCGAGAGTACAAGGTGCTTTAGTAAATATTGTTTTTGGTTTTGTTATTTGATGAGTTTGTGCAATGGGTTGCGTTTTTTTTATGTGTAAAGGTGAAGGAAATTTTCCGGCGAGTCTGAGTTTATGGTGGACAAGATTCCTAGCGGTGAAGGCTTTGGATGTTGTGAAGGGTGGAAAGGTATGTTGGTCATTAGAATTGCTTATTTTCTTATTGGATTTTTGCTTTTTACTCTTTATTAGGTTTTGATTAATACTCATTTGTTAAAGTTTTAATTCTTATTCATATTATTGGGTTTTCATATTTACGGGTGTTTAGGAAACAACTTATTTCATATTAGGAGTGAAGTTTGAGCTTATTTTGTGGACTCACGTTCTTATATGATCCAAGAAAAGCCCACTTTTTCCAGCTTAGGTAATAGCTAATAACTAATCTTAATGTACATAGAATTAGTTTTTATCTTTTTATAGCAAAGTTACTGCATTTTTTGTTGGTTGGTGAGAATGGTGTGTCGTTGAGAGATATAGGGAATTAGAATTTTTTAGATTCGTTGGCAAATAAGCATTGTTTTTACGCAGATAATTAGTTAAGGAGGTATTTGGATTAGCATTATTAAATGATAATCCGGATAAAAATAAATGCTTTTAGTGTAAAGATTAGCAAATACAGTCAGAACATGTTCTAATGACGCTAAATTCAAAACTTTTTGCAGAAGCATTGTGCAAGGTTCGTAGGGAGATTGACGCTAAATTGAGGGATGAAGCGAATGCTGCTGGCCTGTACAAATTTGTTGTTTCGGTTCACCATGTATTAAATCCCTAAAGTGAAAATCTTTATGTTAACAAAGGCTAATACAAAAGTTACACCAACAAATGCTTGATAATTATAATAAAAATTCTTATGTTGCTGGAAACCAATAAACCGTGTTTACATTACCTTTCCACAATCCTGCAATTCGCAGGGATATGAAATAAATTTGATGCTGGAAATTAATGTGACTTTGCCTCCTCCTGCATATTACAAGATTAATCCACAAAAACAAATTTCATTTGATATGAATTCTTTATGTTAGTCTAAAACGTATATATAGGGTTTCTAATTGAGTTTTTCATTTCATAATGGGTGTTTCCTAAGTTCATACACTCATATGTCAATTTTTCCTAGGTGCCTTAAGTGTTCAAATACATAGGTATTCTCAGAGCAAAGTGTTTCTGCTAATGATTACAATAATGTTGGTGCATCGTCCTCTTCATATGACCCTCGACAAAAACGCTACAACAATGCTCAGAAGTCCAGTGGTGCGACATATTCATAAGGCATGTCATGCATATATATAAACTATTTCTAAAGACTATAGCAATTGGGCATGATTGTGTTTTAGTAAACATGTATTTTTCTAACAGGTTTGTATCCAACATATATGGACATCGACGGCTTCAAATGTATAACTTTGATGCTAATAATGAGGTATCGAACGTATTGCTATTCTGGCTTTGTCAAGGGCAACATTAGCTCATGGTCTTAAAATACTTATCATAGTGTAACAACCCGAGTTTCAGGTCAACGTCTATCCCTAGCTAAGATAGTTATTTTAGTTACGTAAATAATTATAGTCGTTTATATTATATGAGGTTTGATAGAAATTTCCATTGATAAGGTAATTTCAATCCGTGGATGAGTTTTTATTTGTTTTTAGCATTTAAGAAAGTCAAAAAAACTTATATTGTTGCTCCGAGAGCGTGATTATGTTATTTTGGTATTTTACGTCGTTTCCTCGAGTTTTTGTAAAAACCATGTTTAAAGGTCGTGTCTTACGAGGTTTAACGTTTTAATAAAGGTTTTAAACTATATTTAGTGGGACGGATTTAAAATATTTATAAACGTGGTGTGACCCGAGTTTATGGCCGACTTTATTTATAAAAGAAATAACACTTTTGTACTAGTTTTGGAAGGGCTTGAGAATGGAAGGACTAAAATTGCCAAAAGGTTAAACTTGTATTCTATAAATAGGACCTTATTACTTCCATATTTTCCTATCCATCTCTCTTGTCCTCTCCTCTCTTCAACCGGCCCTCAAACAAACACCCAATCCATTGATTTTTTTTAACATGCAATACAATCAATTTACACCATATTAATCCTTGTATCAAGAGCTACAAATCCCAATATAAAATATTACATGCACTAAGTATTGAAGAAGTTAGATTTTTGGTTGGTTCTTGGTGTTTTCAAGTATAAAGGGGTGTTCATAGTGGTTAGATTGTTGTTGTGAAGGCTTGGTTTTGTTGAAAAAGGTTTTGGTTTGGTCTTTGGGTTTGCGTCTGATTTCATAAGGTCAAGGGGGAAGCCAAAAACTTTTCTTAGTTGCTTTGTGAGTATTCTAACTATGTTTTGATATTGTTAAAATGTTCATATTATGTATATTATGATTGTAGCTAGATGATTCAAGTGCAAAATCAATTTGGAAGTATTTCAAGTATGAACATATGTTTGATAGTTTTGGTACATGTTTTTAGCTAGTTAAACATGTTGGAATGGTTGGATTTTTATAAAAATGAGTTTTGGTATGACTTTGGGTTGACTTTTGTTGACCAGAAAGTTTGACTTGGTCATAGCATGTCGAGAAAATTTTGAAATCTAGATTAGGCTTTTGATAATGATAAAGGATGTTCTAAGGTCCGTTTTGATATAAGGTGGGCCTTGTAACTCCTAAAAACGAACGTTTTACGGCCGAGTCAAGTTTGGGTAGTTTTTGGGGTAAAAAGTTAACTACGAACTTTGACTTTTGAAAGATCAAAACTTTGAGTAAATTTTTGAATGAAGTCTATAAAGAGCATAGGTTAGTAATTGTAATAGTTAAATTGATAATAATTATTAACGAAAGATATGAAGTTCAGATTATATTATCCTTACTTTTGGCAAACTTTCTAAAAATGGAAGCTTTATTGAAAATGTTGTAATATGGTTAAGTGCGTCAAGGTGAATTATTTTGCGGCGCACTTGGAGATTTTAGTATATGATTGTATATACGCAATAGTAATATGTATATATATACAAGTATGTAATATATAAACTATTATACTTTTAGTCACGTACCGATATATATGTATAATATAAGTCGCGGTTAGACAGTGAATTTCTGAATTTGTTGAAGTTGATTGTTTGGAGCTTTTGGCTTAAGGGATTATAGCCTGATTTTGAACTATTTTTTATTGTTTTTAAACGCGCGACGGGGGATACATGTTTTGTTTTTATAAATCCAAAACACATATGATTTTATGGTATGCTGGACCTGATTATGAGATTATTTCCGCATAAGTAGCTATTGTCGAAGTCCCTTATTTCATGAATCGTTAATTTCCTTGTGAGGTGAACGCTAATGCATTAAATAGATCTATTGGGTTTGACAACCCTGTCCGGCGTCTGATATCCGTTGGTTGGAACACACTGTTAACGGACATTTTGGTTACTTAGAAATGATAGGTATATGACAATAAAACCTGTTTGGGGCACTTTAACATATGAAATGCATATGTCTGTTAACGATCGAATGTCATGAGCGATTGCGTGAAAGAAAAAAGTGGTTAAACATTACATTGTTTGCTATTGTTTTCTCAAGAACTAATTTATGGTGTTCAAAGTTTTACTTATTATTTAACTTTAACCTCTTTGAATTTCCCACTCAACTTTGTTGTTGAAATTTTAAACAGTCTTATCCGGGAAACAAGGCGAAATAACGATGCGTGGCGGTGTCATGCGTGGACGGATTTTAAAGAAAGACTACTTTGTGTTCCGACTGTCAAAACAATGTCTTATGTGTGTTTAAAAACAATGTCTTTTAGTTTTGAAAACAATTAATCTTTCAATGTACGTGTAAATAGACGGTGGTTGCGATTCTGTGGGTCCTAAAACGCATATGTACTCTGAATAATTATGGAACACAGTTGGTAAAACGTCCTTATTTGGGATCCCTTTTCTAATTATGTCACAGCATGTGGCACACCATACGTCCCCCCAAAAGCCAAATTTTCCGCTGCGCAAATCCGCTGCCCCTCGGGGCGGGTGTTATACGATGGTATCAGAGCTATTGGTTGTAGAGAACTAGGTTGTTTACCAAACATAGATATGTAAATGTTTTTAGATATCAAGTGATATCAAGAGACTAAAAGTTTGTAAGACTATGTCAAGTCTTATTTGAAAAAACTAAACTATAAATGCTTTCTACACGCACGCCGAGACTCCTCGATGCCATTGTTACATGTAAAGTGTACATTATAAATTGTTATGTTAAGTTATGTTACAAAGCTCATTGTTCCTGATTTTGACTTTTTGTCTTTACTGACTTTTGACTTATTGACTTTACTGATTTTGACATTTTGAATTTTACTGAGTTTAGACATTTTAACTTTTACTGAATTTAGATAATAGAGATAAAAGTGAAAACCCTTTGTCCGTTTTAAAAAACCAAACTCGAGCCTTTTAATACCAAAAACAATTCAATCAAAGCAAACTCGATAATCAACAAACTCGATAAACATCAATCTTTTCCGAGTTTCATTTGCAACATCGAATTAATATATCTGAACGCTTTCTCAACTATGATTTAGTTAACGTCATACAATATTTCATTTGTTATCGTCTGTCCACATATGATTTGATCAAAAATTCAATTATTCTCAAACTCGGTAATCTATGACTCTTACCGCGTTTAAACTCGATAATTTAAAACATGTTAGATCTGAATCAAATCACATAACAACTTAAGGAATCTTACGTTTGAGATAAAAAAAAGACGTAGTGATCGCTGTAAAGAGCTTCGAAAAACAATCTTGAATTTTCTTCTCAAACTCGGTAAATGGACTTGGTTAAATTAAAAAGTAAAAAGAAAAGATTTTCCTCCTTTTATATTAGCTAAATATCAATTTTGAGAAATGACACTTTCATCCCCCTGTAGTTTTCTTTTTTTGATTAGACTCAGTTATTTTTCGAATTGCAAGTTAAAATTTTTGGAAAAACTTCCCCTCGAATAATGATGACTTTTCAAAAACTGACCAATGTTTACAAAAACTCCCCCTTGGAATAAAATCCTGCCAAACACTTAGTCTGATAATGAAGATGGTCGAGATTAAAATAAAAACTCCCTATTGAAAATATAACATTTTCACATTCAGTTTTTGTGAGAGATCACTGTTTTTATTTTATTTCTGAAATGATGTATATGAATGAAGATTTTCCAATTACTCCCCCTCAGATTATGATATCGTATTTTCAATTGAAAGCTTTTTATAAAAAACTTGGAATCACGAATCTAATCATGTGATCTTTAAATTATGTTTTTTTTAAATATGACAAATCTTTTTTGAATTTTTGTATTTTTCAATTTTTTTCTTTTGTTTTTGAAAAATATATTTACCTATGTTATTTGATGTAATGCATCTTTTTCAAAGAAGATGACTTTGTCAGAGCTTATCAACTGTGTTGGAAAGTGATAACATCTATAGTAATGCGATGAACTAGAATACTCACAAAGCGTTCTTTTAGACGAGCTTTAGTAAATAGATCTGCCAGTTGTATTCTGTCCCAACAAAGTAAAGTTCCATAGTACCCTTCTCACCATGTTCCTTATATAAAATGATACCGCCAGTCTAGTGCTTTGTCTTAGAATGCTAGACTTCTGGGATTGCATGAGATAACCCTAGCAATAGCACTCTTGAAATCACAATAACACGGAAATCGTTATCTTGTCTCCAAATCAAGCAAGTTGTGTACGCATAACAAATAACTTGAGCAACAACATGCAGAAAAGAAAACATAATTTAAGCCTCATCAGTAGACAATCGTAGTACAGTCTTGTTTCTTTAAAATCTAACTCACGAGCTGTCCACTAGAAATTGCAATCCTCCTGATTGCTTTACAATCATCTTTACATCTCCTGCATGGTTCGCATTCTGAAATATGCAATTATTCACATCCAGAATCCTTTAGAATACCATAGATCCCATGTTATAGGACTATCCTTAGGTACCGAAAGAATCCATTAACCTCTTTGAGTTGTTTGACCGTAGGACGTGCTTGATAACGATCACAATACAAAAGTAGTAAAGCATTTTTAGATTGACTGGGTGTTAGGATCATAAGACCCTCCTATCATGCGATAATAGTCTTGATCAGTAGGAGTCATTGTAAATCACAACATCAGCCTCTCATTTGCCATAGGTGTGCTCGATAAGAGACCACTTATCCAGACCATGTTTCATTTAACCAATTTCAATTGCGTATTGTGACTGACTAATGAATATGCCCATAGGGATATTGATATAATTGAAGTCCTAGAAAGAACTTTAGTTCACCCATCATATGACATTTCAAATTATTTTTTTCATTAGTTTGAAAGTTTTGAAAAAGCTTGATTTGGGTTGATACCAAAAATAATGTCGTCAACATATTACTTAAACAATAAATATGTCTCCCCCGTCGTGACGTCATGTGAACAAAGTCAGGTCAATATACCTTTAGTGATGCCATGTTCAATTAGAAAAGAAAATAATTTATCATACACCATGCACAGGGTGCTGCTTAAGACTGTATAGAGCTTTTTTCAACCTGTAATGTGATCTGGAATTTCTGGATCAATAAAACCCTTCAGTTGCTGACAAAACTTCTCTTTCAAAGGACCATTTAGACAAGCCGTTTAACATCAATTGAAAGCTAATGATATTCTTATAGCAGCATAAGCAATAAAACATACTGAACGGCCTCAAGGTCGAGCAACAGGAGCAAATGACTCTTCAAAATCATGCATTCTTCCGTGCCTGTATCCTTTTGCCACAAGATGAGTTTTGTTTTGAACCACAATATTTTTAGGCATCACACTTTATCTTCCAGAGCCATTTTTGAGGAGCAATAATAGCTTTCCTTCTGGCATAGAACGAATAATATTCTTTCCTTCTAGACATGGAACGAGTTCCTAAACTTGTACTCTCTCAAATTAATTCAACTCATCTTGTATGGACTCAATCCAACTATGATCTACCATAGCTTCTTTGATATTCTTTGGTTCGATAGTGCTGACAGTTAATGCATACATGCAAACCTCAGAATCTGTTTGAAGCCTTTGACGTGTCATTACAGGTTTGGATATGTCACCAGTAACTTGGTCTAAAGGATGATCTTTTGTCCAAATGTGAGTTGAGGGTTGTACTTAGTGGAAATTTTGCACATTTGATGGTTCTAGAGCAGCCGTAGAGGATTCAATTTCCTCATGACTTGAAGCATTATATGGAACAAAATCCAGGTTGCCATTAAAAGTAAGAGAATCTTCTTGATTGACTTCATCAGCGTTTGTCACAGAAATTAGAGAAGTTTGTTCATCAGATGTAGTTTCAATAGGAGGAGCCTCATGTTCATCAACAATGATTAAGGATGTGGAAGGCGAGTCTTTATGAAATTGAGTCGGTTGTGCAGTAGAATTGATGGGTGTGTCAAAAGACCTCTTCTCAAAATATTCTTCAAACATTAGACCAGACAAATTATCCAAATCTTCATTGGATGGAATATTCATTGTGTCTGCTGATGAAGTATTATTATTGAATCGTTGGAACACGGGTTCTAAACAGTCATGTTTAGAATCCATAGATGTAAGTTCGTCAAACTTGACATGAATGGTTTCCATATCTTTTTGGTGCGTCGGTTATAGATTCAAAACCCTTTTGATGTTTCCGAATAACCAATAAAAATCCCAATGTCTGCTTTTGGTTTCATTTTTCCAAGATCATCTTGGTCATTTGTTAGATAACACAATGAGCCAAACACATGAAAATACTCAACATTCGGCTTTCATCCGCGTAATAGCTCATAAGGTGTTTTGTTATGTCGTGTATGAATGATTGATCGATTTTGAGTAAAACAAGTTGTAGCCACCGCTTCAGCCCAAAGAAATTCAGGTAATCGAGAAAAGATAAGCATTATTCTAGCAGTCTCAACGAGAGTACGATTACGTCTTTCAACCACTCCATTTTGCTGAGGCGTACGAGCAGTTGAAATTTTTTGCATGATGCCTAACTTTTCATAATGAGCTTTAAGAGTTGCATTTTTAAATTCAGTACCATTGTCAGTATGAATCTTGCAAACTTTGGCTTTATAATTCAGTTGAGCTTGAGCAATGAATTTCTTTATAATCTTTGGAGTTTCATCTTTTGAATGAAGAAAGTAAACCCATGTATATCGAGAATAATCATCCATGATCATAAGAATATACTTCTTTCCATTGATCGAAGCTACCCGCATTAGACCGCATAAATCCATATGAAGTAATTCTAACTTGGAGTGATCACTTGGAACTAATTTGAGTGGATGAGAAGCTTTCTTTGCTTTTTCCTCTTTTACAAGTAGAACAAAGGTGATATTTTCCATATTTAAACTTTGGAAGACCATCAACCAAGTCAAGTCTGGTAAGATCGTTTATGGTGCCGAAATTAAGATGTGAGAGTTTGAGGTGCCATAACCATGACTTTGTTGAAGTTGCCTTAGACATTAGACAAACAGGTGAAGAAGCAGCCATGTCAGAAATGAAGATAGCATATAAATTTGATTCGCGACCGCTTGTAAGTAAATCATCTCCTTCCAGATTACGCACATAACATGTCTTAGAATGAAAAGCCACTTCAAAAGCTCAAACATCTTAACCGAATTCACCGAATTGCATCTTGAGGTTCTTAGACGTGTAAAAAAAACTCATAAATCGAATCACTCTAATTCTCTAATGGCGTATGATACCACTTGATAGGTCTTTTTTATTTGAAATCATACATAATCAACCATGAAAGCTTAGAGAGAATAGTAAAGGATGGCAAGTATTCAAATTTCAAATTTTATTAAAATAAAGGGAAAAAGAAAAAGTTTATTACAAGGCCTCACCTTCTAATGATGATTAGAAGGGGTATTTATAGGAGAAAGAATGAGGCTTCCCTTCCTTTATTTTTCAAATGTTTCACTTCTAGTCCATATTCTTTGGTAATTATGCTATTTTTCATTACAGACTAATTTATTCTAAACAAAATAAAGACTAATGACTAAATATAACTAAACCACATAATTGACACTTTTATGAACCTAACAATTTTGTAAGTGGATTGCCAAGAACGCCGAGTGGTTATGATACGATTTGGGTTATTGTCGACCGACTGACCAAATCAGCTCATTTCCTACCAATGAAAAAAATGGATAGTATAGAGAAACTCACACGACTGTATTTGAAGGAGATAGTGTGTAGCCATGGTGTTCCTGTTTTGATCATTTCAGATTGAGATAGCCATTTTATGTCTAATTTATGGAGATCGCTTCAGGAAGCGTTGGGGACGAATTTAGATATGAGTACCGCTTACCACCCTCAAACGGATGGTCAAAGTGAAAGGACTATACAAACGCTAGAAGATATGTTGCGTGCTTGTGTGATTGACTTTAGAAGTAGTTGGGATCGCCATTTGCCATTGGTCGATTCTCATATAATAATAGTTATTACACAAGTATTAAGGTTGCACCACATGAAGCTTTGTATGGAAGAAAGTGTAGATCACCTGTATGCTAGAGTGAGGTTAGGGATAGCCAACTCACCGGTCTAGAATTGATTCATGATACGACCAAGAAGATTGTCCAGATTAAGAACCGTTTGTTACCTGCTCGTAGTCGCCAGAAGAGTTATGCAAATAAGAGACTTAAGCCGTTAGAATTTGAAGTTGGTGATATGGTATTGCTTAAGGTATCGCCATGGAAGGGCGCTGTGCATTTTGGAAAGCGCAGAAAGTTAAGTCCACGTTACATTGGGCCATTTAATATTCTAGCTAGAGTTGGTCCTATAGCTTATACGTTAGAGTTGCTTGAAGAGTTGAAAGGAATTCATAGTACTTTTCATGTTTTGAATCTTAAGAAGTGTTTAGCGGAAGGTGATGTTGTTGTTCAGATGGATGAGATTCAACTTGATGGTAAGTTGTATATAATTGAAGAGACAGTGGAAGTTGTTGATAGAGAGGTTAAGCGACTTAATCAGAGTCGGATACCTATTGTTAAAGTTCGTTGGAATTGGCAAAGAGGTCCAGAATTTACTTGGGAACGTGAGGATCAGATTAAGAAGAAGTACCCTCATCTCTTTACAAGTAAGGACGAAGAGAGTAAACCGGATAAGTTGAGCTGAGCAACGAGACGACGCTCCTAAAGGAGGGGAGAATGTAATAACCCAAGTTTCAGGTCAACGTCTATCCCAAGCTAAGATAGTTATATTAGTTACGTAAATAGTTATAGTCATTTATACTATACGAGGTTTGATAGAAATTTCCTTTGATAAGGTGATTTCAATCCGTGGTTGAGTTTTTATTTGTTTTTAGCGTCTAAGAAAGTCAGAAAAGTTATATTATTGCTCCGAGAGCGTGGTTATGTTATTTTTGTATTTTTTGACGTTTCCTCGAGTTTTTGTAAAAACCGTGCTTAAAGGTCATGTTTTACGAGGTTTAATGTATATACGTAATAGCAATATGTATGTACGTAATAGCAATATGTATGTATGCAATTATGTAATATATGATCTGTTATACTTTTAGTCACGTACCGCTATATATGTATAATATAGGTCACGGTTAGACGTGAAGTTTCTTGCGTTTGTTGAAGTTGATTGATTGGATCTTTTGCTTAAGGTGAGTTCATAGCCTCGCATTAAATTCTTTTAATTGTTTTTAAACCCGCAAAGGGGATACATGTTTGTTTTATAAATCGAACACATATGATTTTATGGTATGTTGGACCCTATTATGAGATTGTTTCCGTATAAGTTGGTATTGTCGAAGTACCTTATTTCATGAATCGTTAATTTCCTTGCGAGGTGAACGTTAATACATTAAATAGATCTATTGGGTTTGACAACCCTGTCCGGGGTATGAATCCTTTGTAAACACCCTATCAAACGGACGTTTTGTAGTTAGAAGTAGTAGGTATATGACAATAATACCTTGTTCTAGGGCAAAGTGGCATATGAAAAGATATATGCTTGTTAATGTTCGGTGTCATGAGCTTAATGCGTGAAAGAAAAAAGATTGTTATACATTGTATTCGTTGCAATGTTTTCCCGAGAACTAATATGTGTTCAAAGATTATTTCTTATGGATTATTTTAAACTCTTGAACTTTCACTCAACAAATTTTGTTGACGTTTAAACATGGTTTATCCAGGTAAACCAGGTTGAAAGCACACGATTGGACGTGGATGTGGTCGTGCGTGTGATGATTTTAGTGAAAGACTACTTGTGTGTTCATTGTCTTTAAAAAACAATGTCTTAATGTGTTTTTAAAATAAAGTCTTTAAATTTGAAACAATTTTCAAATGTTGTAATGGTCGTGGTTGCGATCCTGTGGGGACCTAGACGCATTTTCTCTGATCAATAATAGAACACATGTTTGTAAAACGTCTCATTTAGGTTGTTTTTTTATTGTCTTGGTGTATTGTGCTATTTAATAACACCTAATTGCTATTTCCGCTGCGCAATCCAAAGTTGGGGGTGTTACAGAGTGGTATCAGAGCCTGAGGATGTGGTTGAGATTGAGGACATTGTTGAGTCCGAGGATGAGATTGTTCCTGCTAGTGTTCATGAGGTAGGTGAGTCGTCTACTACCATTTCCTTCGAGAGGACAGTGATGGTCTGTTGCCTGGTCTCATGAGGAAGGATATTAACTCTTTTTTTGGTCAGATGACTTCTCTTTCGAGACGACTGTGTGGTCGTGAGACGGCACATGGATTGGTCAAAAAGAAGGGAAAAGCCAAGGATGAGTATTATGGTAAGCTGATTTTGGATTTGGGTAACGAAGTGCAATCTAGTTTGGAACAAGGAACGACTGTAATGGAAAATCTGGTTAGAAACTTGGTAATGCTGAAGAAAAATCCGACTGTAAGAAGTTAAAGAAGGAACTGAAAGAAGCAAGGTTTAGCAACACACTTCTTCATATGTAAAACGAACGAGTCAAGAAAGATCTCTATTGGACTAGAGTTCGAGCTCATGAGTTCTATCAAGAGATGATTCGTAGAGGATTTGTGTTTGAAGAAAGACCTAATGAGGCTATCGATGTTTCGGTTGAAGATGAGAAGAGTCCATCCTCTGAGCCGCAAGGATCTCCTCGTGATTCTTAGTAGTTTAGTTTCATTAGTAGTATCTTTATTGTGTAATCACTAAATCGAATCCTCAGTTAGTAGACTTGATGCTATTGGTTGTAACGATTTATATTATTTCATGAAACAATACAACTATGTATTAACTCTTTTGTGATGAATAATGAATGACTATCTTTTGATTACTACCTGATGTTGTGTGATTGTGATTGTGATTGATTTGTCATTGTATCATGTTATGAGAATATCATGTTATGAATACTTATCAAGTTGTTTTATGTGTGATGTGACAGAATCATGCCTCCAAAGTCCGCACCTTAGGCTCAAACTGTTGTTTGACAAATGATCAAAGAAAGTTTTGATGCCGCTATTGCTGCTGAGCGGGCAAGACATACGAATGCTAGAAATGATGCGAGAGGATCTGGACCAGTTAGGGGTCAAGATGATGCACCTGTTGTTCATGAGTGCACTTTTGCTAGATTTATGAAGTGCAATCTACTATTTTTCGCAGTATTGAAGGAGATGTCGAATTAAGAAGATGGTTCAAGAAAACCGAGAGTATTTTGGAATCAGTGAATGTGCAGAGGGCAAGAAGGTGAAATTTGCTGCTGCTACACTGCAAGGACCTGCTTTGACTTGGTGGAATTCTAAGGTTGCAACCATGGATTTGGAGACTGTGAACCAAATGCCTTGGACCAAAATGAAACAGTTAATGACTGCAGAGTTTTGTCCAATAGAAGAAGTTCATAGTATGGAGAAACCAATATTGGATACTCTGTCCACTCGAGGGCTCAAGGAGTATAACATTGTTGCTTATACTCAGAGATTCAATGAGTTAGCTTTGATGTGTTCGAGAATGGTTGACCGAAAAGGTGTAAGTGGATGCTTATATCGGGATTGTCTGAGAACATCAAGGGTGAGGTCACTTCTTTAGACCTACCAACTTGAATGAAGCTGTGCGTATGGCCTATAAGTTGATGGAACAAAAATCACAAGCTAGGGATGAAAGGATTCTGGAAGGAAAGAAGAGAAAGTGGGAGAACTTTCAAAGTGGGAACGGTAGTGGTAAGAACAACCACAAGGATAACTCACGCCAATCTTCGCAGAATAATCAAAAGCAAAGGAATGCGCGAGCTATGACTACTGATCTGACTAAAGGAAATGTGTCTTCTAGATCACTTCCTGTGTGTGAACGTTGCTTTACTCGCCATGTTGGTCCATGTACGATCACGTGCCGCAAGTGTGGAAAGTTTAGGCACAAGTTGAGGTATTGCAAGGAAAAAAGTATTGCCACGGGTGCTAACGCTCAGCCTGTTTGGACTTGCTATGATTATGGGGAGCAAGTCATACGAGGAACCGATGCCCAAAGAAAGTCAAGCAAGAGAAAACGGGGAAGTTCGTGGCCGAGCTTATGCTATTAAGGATGCTGAGCCGCAGGGTCCGAATGTGATTACGAGTACGTTTCTACTCAATAACCGCTATGCTTCTATTTTATTTGATTCGGTTTCCGATAGGAGTTTTGTGGATACTAGATTTAGTTCCATGCTTAATATCGAAACGGTTAAAATAAGCGCTAGTTACGAGGTAGAATTAGCTGATGGAAGGGTAGTTAGTACGAACACTGTTTTGAAAGGTTGCACTCTGAATTTAGTAAACCATCTTTTTGAAATTGATCTAATGCTGATTGAGCTTGGTATGTTTGACGTCATAATCGGAATGGATTGGCTTGTCAAGCGCAATGCCGTTATTGTTTGTGGCGAGAAGGTTGTTCGTATTTGGAAACAAGACGTTGACAGTTGAAAGTGACAAAGGTATGTCTCAACTAAAGGTCATATCTTGCATTAAAGCCCGTAAGTATATCGAGCGAGGTTGTCATATGTTTTTGGCACATGTGACTGAGAAGAAATCGAAGGAGAAACGATTAGAAGATGTGCCGGTAATTTGTGACTTTCCTGAGGTGTTTCCTAATGATTTGTCAGGATTACCACCACCGAGGCAAGTAGAGTTTCGAATTGATCTAGTACCGAGGGTTGAACCTGTTACACGTACGCCATATCATCTGGCATCGTCTGAAATGAGAGAGTTGTCGGTACAACTGCCAGAGCTATTGGAGAAAGGATTTATTCGTCTGAGTTCATCACCGTGGGAAGCACCGGTGTTGTTCGTGAAAAAGAAAGATGGGTCTTTTTGAATGTGTATTGATTACCGCGAGTTGAACAAGCTGACTGTCAAGAATCATTATCCTCTCACGTGTTTCCGGCAAATTTATTTGATCATACTTCAAGGTTCTAGTGTGTATTCTTAGATCGATCCGCGATCAGGATATCACCAGCTACGCATTAAAGAAGAGAACATTCTAATTACAACATTCAGAAATTGGTATGGTCACTTGAGTTCCAAGTGATGCCGTTTGGATTTACTAATGCGCCTGCTGTGTTTATGGAATTGATGAACCGAGTATGCAAGCCATATCTTGATAAGTTTGTCATTGTGTTCATCGATGATATTTTAGTTTATTCCAAGGACGAAGAAGAGCATGGAAAGCATTTGAAGGTTATTTTGGAGCTGCTTAAGAAAGAGAGATTGTACGCCAAGTTTTCAAAGTGTGATTTTTGGCTAGATTCAGTACAATTCCTTGGTCATGTGATTGATTGTAATGGTTTTCATGTTGATCCTGCCAAGATCAAAGCCATTAAGAATTGGGCTGCACCAAAGACGCCAACGGAGGTGAGACAATTCCTTGGATTGGCTGGTTACTATCAGAGGTTTATTGAAGGTTTTTCTTTGATCTCTAAGCCACTAACTAAGTTGACTCAGAAAGATAAGAAATAAGAGTGGGGAAAGGAAGAAGAGGAAGCTTTTCAGACACTGAAGCAGAAATTGTGTAGTGTACCGATCTTAGCGTTGCCCGACGAAACAAAAGATTTCGTGGTGTATTGCGATGCGTCACTTAAGGGTTATGGAGTCATATTGATGCAAAGGGAAAAGGTGATAGTGTATGATTCTCAACAATTAAAGGTCCATAAAGAAAATTACACTACTCACGATTTGGAGTTGGGAGCCGTTGTTTTTGCTATTAGGTTATGGAGACCATTATTGTATGAAACGAAGTGTGTAGTTTTCACTGATCACAAGAGCCTACAATATATTTTGAATCAGAAAGAGCTTAACTTGAGACAACGGAGATGGATTAAGTTGTTAAGTGATTATGATTGTGAGATTTGGTATCATCCTGGAAAAGCGAATGTTGTGGCTGACGCCTTAAGCCAAAAGGAAAGGAATAGGCCATTACGTGTTCGACCTTTGGTGATGACTATTCATAACAATCTACCTAAGCAAATCCTTGAAGCTCAAAAGGAAGCAATGAAAAAGAAAAATGTGAAGGCAGAAAATTTGGGGAGGTTGATTAAGCAAATATTTAAGCTTCGCCCCGATGGAACACGTTGCTTTAGAAATCATGTTTGGTTGCCGCGATTCGGTGGATTGAGTGATTTGATTATGCATGAGTCGCTTACTGTCGAGTATTCATATCATCCAGATCTGACAAGATGTATCAAGATTTAAAGCTGTTGTATTGGTGGCCGAATATGAAAGCTGATATTGCCACGTATGTTAGCAAGTATTTGACTTGTGCGAAGGTTAAAGCTGAGCATCAGAAACCATTTAGATTGCTATAACAACCTGAGATTCCTGTTTGGAAATGGGAAAGGATTACTATAGATTTTGTGAGTGGACTGCCTAGAACGCCGAGTGAGTATGATACAATATGGGTGATTGTTGATCGACTGACCAAATCAGCTTATTTCCTACCAATGAAGAAAACGGATAGCATGGAGAAATTGTGTGTAGATATGGTGTTCCTATTTTGATCATTTCAGATCGAGATAGCAATTTTACGTCTAGATTCTGGAAATCGCTTCAGAAGGTGTTAGGGACGAGCTGGGATATAAGTACCGCTTACCACCCTCAAACGGATGGTCAAAGTGAAAGGACTATACAAACGCTTGAAGATATGTTGCGTGCCTGTGTGATCAACTTTGGAAGTAGTTGGGATCGCCATTTTCCATTGGTCAAGTTCTCATACAATAATAGTTATCACGCAAGTATTAAGGCTGCACCATATGAGGCGTTGTACTGACGGAAATGTAGATCACCGGTTTGCTAGAGTGAGGTTGGGGATAGCCAACTCACCGATCTAGAATTGATTCGTGAAACAACCGAAAAGGTCGTCCAGATTAAGAACCGCTTGTTAACTGCCCGTAGTCACCAGAAAAGCTACGCGGACATAAGATCTAAGCCATTGGAATTTGAAGTCGGTGATATGGTACTACTTAAGGTATCGCCGTGGAAGGGCGTTGTGCATTTTGGAAAGCGCGGAAAGTTAAGTCCACGTTACATTAGGCCATTAGCTAGAGATGGTCCAGTAGCTTATACGTTGGAGTTACTTGAAGAATTGAAAGGGATTCATAGTACGTTTATTGTTCGATCTTAAGAAATGTCTAGCGGAAGGCTACATTGTCGTTCCGATGGATAAAATTCAACTTGATGATAAGTTGCATATGATTGAAGAACCAGTGGAAATTATTGATCGAGAGGTCATACGAACATAAGGCATATTCGAAATACTATTATAAAGATTGTTGGGGATCGCAAAGAGGTCCAGAATTTACTTGGAAGCGTGAGGATCAGATTAAGAAAAAGTACCCTCATCTCTTTACGAGTAAGAACGAAGCAAAAAAGAGCGGATAAGTCAAGCTGAGCATCGAGACGACGCTCCTTAAAAGAGGGGAGAATGTAACAACCCGAGTTTCAAGTCAACGTTTATCCCGGGCTATGATAATTATTTTTCTACGTAAATGAATTTAGTCGTTTATGCTATAATATTATATTTAAACTAAACAAAAAAATTTAAATAACAATCCATAAATAATAAAACAAATAAAAACTCAACATCCTTAACTTACACCCAAAAACAATTACACATATTCTATAACATAAAAAAAATACAAAACATTCTAAAATATAAAATACAACACATAAACCCATAACATAAAACTATCAAACACTAAAACCCCTAAAACCCTACCCAAACTATTCAAATACAAAAAAAAAAACCAAAAAAACCCCCCCCCCCCCCCCCCAAAAAAAAAAAAAAAAAAAAAAAAAACAAAAAAAAAAAATATAAATACCCCCCCCCCCCCCCAAATCCCCATAAAATTTTGTATATATTTTTTTAAATATATATAATTCCACCCCCCCCCCCCCCCCCCCCCCCCCCCCCAATTTCCCCCCCCCCCCCCCCCCCCCCCCCCCCCCCCCCCCCCCCCCCCCCCCCCCCCCCCCTTTCTTTTTTTTTTTTTTGGGACGGAATAAAAATATTTACGAACGTGGTGTGACCCGAGCTTGTTGGCTGATTTTAAAATAAAAGAAACACTTTTGTACTAGTTTTGAAGGACTTAAAGGATGGAGGGACTAAAAGTGCCAAAGTGCCAAAGTGTCAAACTTTTTTCCTATTAAAGGAAGTCATACACACATAATAACTCTTTACTAAAATTTATATTCCTCCTCCCTTGTTATCAACACGTCCACCAAGCAAACACCCACATTTCCGGTGATTTCTGACATGCAATAAAATCTAATTACATATTCTTAATCCTTATATCAAGGCCTACACATCCCACTAAAAATATTGCACATGCAATGAGTTTTGAAGAAGTTTGATTTTTGGTTTGTTCTTGGGGTTTTGATCTAAAAGAAAGGTTTACTAGTGTTAGATAAGTGTTATTAACTAGTTGGTTTTGTTGAAAAAGCTTTGGTTTTGGTCTTTGGGTTTGTGTCTGATTTCAAACACAAAGGGGAAACCATATTTAATCTTTGTTCTAGCTTTGTGAGTCTTCTAATTACTTGTTTACTTGATTTAATTGAATGTTATTACATGTATATAATTGTTGCTAGATAATTCAAGTGCAAAATCAATTTGGAAGTGTTTCAAGTATGAACATGTGTTTGATAGTTTTGGTACATGTTTTTAGGCTAGTTAAACATATTGGGATAGTTAGATTTTGCTAAAAATGTGATTTGGTATGACTTTGAGTTGACTTTATTTGACCAGAAAGTTTGACTTGGTCATAGCATGTCGAGAAAATTTTAAAATCTAAATTAGGCTTTTAATAATGATAAAAAATGTTCTAAGGTTCGTTTTGATATCAGGTGGGCCTTGTAACTCCTAAAAACAAACGTTTTACGGCCGAGTCAAGTTTGGGTATTTTTAAGGTAAAAAGTCAACTACGAACTTTGACTTTTGAAAGTCAAACTTGAGTAAATTTTTGAATGAAGTCTATAATGAGCAAATGATTAGTAATGTTAGTTAATTGATAACAAAATATGAAGTTCGGATTATATTATCCTTACTTTCATGCTAAAAATAGAAACTTTATGGAAAATGTTGTAATATGGTTAAGTGCGTCAAGGTGAATTGTTTTGCGTCGCACTTGGAGATTTTAGTATATGATTGTATATACGTAATAGCAATATGTATGTATGCAATTATGTAATATATGATCTGTTATACTTTTAGTCAGGTACCGCTATATATGTATAATATAGGTCACGGTTAGACGTGAAGTTTCTTGCGTTTGTTGAAGTTGATTGATTGGATCTTTTGCTTAAGGTGAGTTCATAGCCTCGC